>JAHWLE010000858.1:0-16393 GCA_024679135.1 Phytophthora foliorum
TGCAGGGGGCGCAGCTGACGCGGGACATTGGCGCAGAGAAGATGGTGCCGCTCCACTTCGAGTCGTGGAAGCACTTCACGCAGTCGGGCGACGAGGTGCGCGCAGGGTTGAATGCAGACGCAACTGTCAAGGACAAGGTGGTGTGGATTGTCCCTGGCGTGAAGACTATCCTGGTGTAAGAGGAAGAAATAGGCAAGTTTACCTGCAATGGATTTGATTTCGAGTTGAAACACACCCCGACTATGAGATCGGAGTGACGTTTTGTCTTTGAACGGCTTACGCGTTACCGACGCGATCTTGCACACTATCCCGCTCGTTTTCAACGTCTAGCGCTCAAGTCGAATCGAGTCTTGTGGAGCAGATGCACTCACCTATGATTTCATTTTGTATGTTACTACTACATCTAGCCTGATCATCTCGCACAAAGCACGGCGCGGAAGTCGTGGAGTCTTCTTTCGTGTGGCAAGCAGCCCGTTCTCGACGGCCTGCCAGAACCACCTCCAGCTCCGCACCCGTTTCATCTCGTTCTTGGCATTTCAGCAGCAGCTTCCAACCGTTGCTGCTGTGCCTCGCAGCACTTCCCCCTCGGATACGCGCGAATGCCGCCGGCGCTGATAGCATCGCTTCATGTCACGTTTGCCTCGCACTACCCCTTGAATTGGAGGCATCATGAGCGTGCTCGCCGGCCGTTCTTCTCTCTCTCTCGATATTTTCTCCTCTCTTGATCGTGTGTCTTGTCGTCTTCGCTCTCATCACCTTCACCTCTCTTTCACGAGCGAACACCCGTTACAGGTAGCCCAGCAGACGTAGCGCAGCTTCCAACGAGAGTCCTAACATCACTAGCGTACCAAGGTAGCCTGCATCCACACAAGAACAAAAAGGGTCTAGTTAGGACGGTGAACCACTGAACCACTGCAGTCACGAGCAGTTGATGAACGCACCGAAGCTGCCTTGTCTCCGTTTCCCGGGATCACCGGTCGAGTACCCTTTCACGTACATGACGAAGCCAGCGATGCGCACCACCCCAGCCACGGCTGCGATCGTAGGACGGTAGATCCTGTGCACCCACCAACAGACGCGTCAGTTGCGCTCCCAACTCCAAGGCTCGGGCAATCAGTCAGACGTACGAGGAGGTGGCGAGTGTGGCGTAGAAGAGCGGGAGGTTCTCCAGCACGTTCTGGTGCGCGCGCTGCACGCAGTTGAACTCGTTGGCGTTCTTGTCTTTCTTCTCGGCGTACATCTGCGGGTACGGGACGTTAAACTGTTTTCGGGCCACGCCGACGTTGAAGCCGGCCCACGTGCCGACGAGGCCGGCGCCGATGACTACGAACGGGATGTAGCCATGCGCCGGCTGGAGTGTCACTCGCACTGCCGACACCGACATGGACTGGCGGTGGTGACTGGGTTCCTTTTCCTGTAATTGGACTGCGCTGGGCGTTGCTTGAGCTGTCGGAGGCGAATTCCGTTGTGACTACGACGGATGCCAAGTCGCAGCAGCAAAGGGTCATCGGCGTCCGCTCGAGCTCGTGTCTTTACAAACCGACAGTCAACAGTACCATCGCCCTTCGTCTTCGTAGACGCAGACCCTTCAACTGCGGATCCGTGCGGACTTAGCCGAGGGATGGGATCTGATTTTGCTGCGACCGGCAGATGATACTTTCGTAAAGATACGAAAGAAGACCGGCAATTTTGGCCGGTTGTTCACGAACTGATTTCCGACGCGGCCTCATGGGCGGCAGCAGCGAGGTGCATGCATGCAGCGCACGGTGCCGTCGGCGTCAGTGCCGTTAAATGCGCGTGCATTGGCGTTTCAACGAAAAATTCCGCCTGGGCGCGTCGCCAAGCCGTAGCCAAGGCATTGGCCAAGGCTTCACAGCAGAGACCGTCTCAAAGAAGCAATACAAGTAAAATTGTAGGAGAAGGGTCACGGAAGATTCGCCCGACGTATCTTCTAGCGACACGCTCGTGCAATTGAATTCGTCGGTCTCCGTGGACAACATCTCGGAGCTTGGCGACAGACAGCTACGACGCCACTTCGTGAGCGGAGCGTGGAGCATGGCGGCCTCGGACGCGTGATCAAGGCATGGATAACCGACGAAGCGCGGAGAATTTTGGTGGACGCAGCTGAGAAGAGTGATCAAGGCATGGATAACCGACGAAGCGCGGAGAATTTTGGTGGACGCAGCTGAGAAGGATGCGGACTTCTACTGCAGTGAGCTGCAACTGATCAAGAGTTGGCTGCATCTATTATTCGAAGAGGATGCAGACCCGGACAATGCGCAGGCACGAATACCGGTGGGCTATATTGGCTTTGAGTTTAGGATCACCGTTGGCGTTGCTCTAGTACCCTGCAGATGAGGCCAATGCACTTAGATATTTGCTCAGTATTACTCTGTCACGCGGAAGGTATCGGGGGCGATCAAACACACCAGGAGAAGCCACATTTTAGACTCCTTTTCTTTGAGCTGGTAGTGTCCGCGAGGGCATGGGGAGAGGTAGAATGGTGGTGGCGTGCAATTCGGCCCAGAGGCAATGGCCAGGCAGGAATGACAGTCTTTTTTCAGTTTGGATTAGGTAATCACGTAAATACCACAGAGATCTCCCGATCCAACTGTCGCATCACTTTCGATTCGGCCTCCGAAGCCCAACACCGGCAAGCCCCCCTCCCCCCTTCAAGATGTCTGGAATCCAAGTGGAGTTGCAGTCTGCGCACGGCTACGTACCGCTGCTTGTGGTGCTGCTGCAGTTCGTCAACCTGTGGGCTGGCATCAAAGTCGGCAAGGCTCGCAAGCTCTACGGCGTCGAGTACCCGCAGGTGAGGCAACAAGCCAAGGCTCAGCAATGACACAGAACTGTACAAAGCTAACCAATTGCTGTTAGATGTACGCTGAGAAGAGCGACAAGAACGCCAAGGCCTTTAACTGCGTGCAGCGTGGCCACCAGAACATCCTGGAGAATATCCCGATCTTCCTCGCTCTGCTCTTCACGTCTTCGTACGTTGCGGTCTTCCCACATCACCGAAAGACGCTACGCCATTCTGATATTGTTTATGTGGACTGCATTTCTTGCTTGTTGCTGTTGCAGGATCTACCGTCCTCAGGTTGCTGCAATTGCCGGTTTTCTCCGCATTCTGGGCTTTGTGCTGTACATGCGCGGCTACGCTTCGGGGGACCCCAAGAAGCGGATGCAGGGAGTTTTCGGTGCGTTGCTCTGGTTGTGTCCAGGGTGCTTCCGTTTCGAGGGACTAACTCGGTTGTTTTATGTATTGTGTTTCAAAAGGACAACTTGCTCTGCTCGTGAACATTGGCTTGAGCCTGGAAGCAAGCCTGCGCATTCTTGGACTCCTGTAAACGGATCTGGCCGACAAAACTCTTGTTTTTCTGTAGCGAGCGGTCGTCAATTTAAGCAGCAGGTTGCAGCTTTGGTAGTGCTGTGCTGACGCAGAAAAGCGGAGTTTTATTTTGTCGTAAGCAAGTGATGAACGTCCGTTGTCCTTCAAGACAATGTTGTGCTGCTGCTCCTGTTCGCAGAAATGTACTACTTCGAAGTACATGTAGCTCCAGACACCAGTGCTGCAGTAACCTGAACAGGAAAGGAGTGATTCACTTGACAGAGCCCGTCCTACTACTATTATATTTCCTGCCGTCCATTTTGTATATTACTTTGTGGCAAGCACAGATCGGCCCACCCTCGAAACCAAGTGAAGTCCAATGCGAGTTTCAGCCGAGGGTAGTCCCCAAGAAGTGCAGCGTCAAGTATGAAGCTCAAATCAGAATGCCACGTTGAAGTGGCCGCGTTGCACACCGCTCATTCGCTGAAAAGATCATGGTCCCTCCGTCCAATCACATTTTCCGCTCATTATCTGCCAATAACGTGCTCCGTATCCACCCCCCTACTTTTTCACATCGTCATCCTTGTTCGCAGCTGTAGCTCTCCAGGCTCACTCGCCTTTTCCAGACCACCGCAAACGATGGGCGAAGTGAGCGCGACCACGTCCCTAGCCGTGGCCCTGTCGGCCGCCGCCGCCGCCGCGTACATCGTGCAGCGCCAGCAGCAGAAGAGCAAGAAGAAGAGCAACAAGGCGCTGCCCTTCCCCATGACGCGCACGCCGCTCGAGCGCGTGCCGTTGGACCAGCTGCCCAAGCTCAAGAACGACTTGCTGCTGCGCGCGCTGCGGGGCAACCGCACGGAGCGCGTCCCCGTGTGGTGCATGCGCCAAGCCGGACGGTGAGCCAATGAGACGACGTGAACGTCAACCAAAAATTCCTGATCGTTATTGTCATTTTTTGTGTCATTAGCCACTTGCCGGAGTTCCGCGAGCTGCGCGACTTGGGCTACGACTTTTTCACGGTATAGTGGCGTATGGTGATATTGTTTATTGTGATATTGTGACTCATGGGATTTTGTAGATGTGCGGCGTGCCGGAGCTGGCGGTGGAAGTGAGCTTGCAGCCGCTGCGCCGCTACCACATGGACGCGGTCATCATCTTCTCGGACATTCTGGTGATCCCGCAGGCCATGGGCATGGAGGTCACGATGGTGCCCAAGGTGGGGCCCGTGCTGCCCGACCCGATCCGCACGCCCGAGGACATTGACAAGCTCGACCTGAATCCCAACATCGAGGACACGCTCGGCTACATGCTGGACGCGCTCAACTTGGCACGGCAGAAGATCAACGGCGAGGTGCCGCTCATTGGTTTTGTGGGAGCCCCGCTGACGCTCATGTGCTACATGATCGAGGGAAGCGGCAGTCGTACTAAGGCGCTGCTCAAGACTTTCTTGTATCAGCACCCGGAGGCGGCTCACAAGCTGCTGCAGGGTATCACCGATGTGTGCGTGAACTTCCTCCTGGCGCAGCAGCGTGCTGGCGCGCAGGCGCTGCAGGTCTTTGAGAGTGTGGGCGCTGAGGTGCTGACACAGGACCACTTCTACGAGTTTGTGTTCCCGTACCTGGTCCAGATCGCCGACCGTGTCAAGGCGGAGGCCCCCGACACGCCCATGGTGTGCTTCTGCAAGGGCACGCACTATGCCTACGAGAAGCTCGTGGCCACCAAGTATGACTGCATTGGTCTGGACTGGCAGTCCGACCCGGTCGAGGTGCGCCAGCTTGCTCGCGGTCGCGTCTCGCTGCAGGGCAACATGGACTCGAGCGTCATTTACGCGTCTACGGACATCATCTACGACGAAGTGAAGAAGATGCTCAAGCGCTTCGGCACACAAAAGTATGTGGCAAACCTTGGCCACGGCTGCTTCCCGGACATGGAACCCGCGCACGTCGATGCCTTTATCAAGGCGGTGCAGCAGATCTCCCTCGAGATGAACTCGCGCTAAATAGCTCAATCTGCTGTTCATCAACTTTAATTCATGTTGGAATAGAAACCGGGGTGCGCATCAAGAAAGATACTTCGAAGTATGGCATTGACACTGTTGAATAAAATGCTTCTCAACTAGCCGCAAGCACCGTCGGCGATATGTTGAGTGCATCGGCGAAAATCTGACAGTACAAGAACAATGTGTTAGCTACTTTGTTGAAGTTGTTTTGAAACTAGCGTACTCACCGTGAACATTTTGCCTATATTGTCCATTCTCCGCCGCTGTTCCTTTTCCATCGAAGCGTTCTTGCCCCGAAGCTGTTCCAGGGTTGTTCGTTGGTGGTTTGCTTGCGCCTCTGCAATCTCAACTTTCTTGACCAACAACGCCAGCTGGGACGCTACGCTTTGCGTTTGCTCCTCAAGTCCAGATCGCACCTGCGTCTGCTGCCTTTGAACCGTGCTGATTGCTTGCTCCATCAGTTCCAGATCATCTGCACGTTGTTGAGCCTGCGCTCGAGCTTCTGCAGCTTGCCTTTGAGCGGCCGTGTCAAAATCTTGGAGTCGATCTAACATGTCATCAACATGCTTCTGCCAGTTGCCCCGTAAGCTGTTTGCCTCCTCACAGATCTCCGAGATCCGACTTCCTGTATCACTCTTGATCTCATGGAGTTTGTCCTTAACGTCCATTACATCACGTTGCAATTGCTGCATCCACTCCACGTTGTGGCTGTGCGAAGCTTTAAGGATCTCGTTGTCTTTCGCCCAGTCGCGCTCTTTTAGCCCCCATATCTCCATCGTCCGCTTTAGTTGCATTACCTCCGTATGAGTAGCCTTGTGCATCTCTCCTTGGCGCACCACTTCGGCGTCCAAGTCTCCAAGCTTACGAGTCATTTCTTTGCGTAGTCCATCCACCTCCGCCATCAGAACGTCCGAAAGAGTATCAAACGCGCCACGCAACGCGCGAATCTGCGACGTCAGAAACTCAAATGTGGCCTGTGACTCCACCTCCAAAACTAACTGGTCGGCAGCCTCGCGCTGCAATTCCTTCACAGCACGCTGTAGCTGGTGCATTTCAGACAGCGGCTTTTTTGTCTTTGCCAGGCGCGAGGCCGTTGTTTGCTTCAGCGCTATCGACATCAATCCTGCTCCTCTTTTTCTCAAGTGACGAGGAGTTTTGGCAACGCGCGGCGGTTAGTAAACGGCCCAGTGGAAGTGGTGAGACCTACAACTGGAAATAGCGAATAGGCGGCAGCACTCATCGAAGCTGCTGAAATGTGAGTACCTCGGAAGTACTTGAAGCATCCACGCGACTAGCAAACGTTTAGCATGAACATACCCAACACGGACAACGAGGCAAAAATGCTATGGATAACAGGATAACATACCGGGGCTGGCTTTATACTGCTTGCAGCCAGGACCGTCGGAACGCTGTATCTCGGATTTCATTTCATCCAGTAGCTTCGCGAGCTGAAATGTACATATGACCGAAGTCCTTCCTGCGCTTGATGATAGCTTTTGTTCCTTCGTCCTTCTGCCTCTGACCTGATAAGCTCAAAACGCAGTTTATGTGTAGCGTAGTCCATAGTCATCGTCTCCATCGAGTAAGGCCATGGCCTCTTTGTCCTCTGCAGACAAGGTCGTTGCTTCTACCTCCGGATCTGGATCCCATTGGTAAAGTATCTTGCCAGCAAATATTATCAGGAACGCAAACACGTCCACGAACACGGATGGCGGGATCCAGTTTCGCAAGCCATCGTGGAGGTTAATGATTCCAAAATTGTCGGGATCCACTTGATACCACGCTAGTACCACAAATGAAGTTAAAAAGCCGGCAAGAGTGCACCCGTACATGGTGGAGACGCTGGTGAGTCGGATGAGCTGGAGCAGTAGCAGATTCACGACGATATTGCTGAAAACGTAGAGGATCAGGATAGGAAGCCCCATCTAGATGCATACAAGCACAAGTAAGTTCTACTGGTCCAACTACTTTGTTTGAAATGACACGTGTACGAATAGAAACTTACATAGCAGTGATCTGTGGATACCTCGCTCTCGCCTTGAATTAGACACATCAAGCCACTGGTTTTCTGATCGAGATGGAGAAACTAAGCATAACACGCACATTTACTATCAGTTTGGGCTGGCGAAGAGAAATCTCGAAGGCGGATTTTAAGAAAACATCATACCTCAGCATCAAAGATGAGAGGAGCTGCGAGCAATCCAGCAATAAACTGGTTCACCGAAACCCACGCGTTCAGATAAGACATATCCACCGGCTGATCACGAATCACGCGCTCCTTATAAAGCATCGATAGCGAGCCAGGAATTGCTGCCAAAAGATAGAACACGCTACGCAAATTCAAAACAACGTCAGTCTACATTCCGTCGTATTCGCAGCGATGTCCTCAAACACCCTCACCTGTTCCAGCCAATCTCCCGATCGTCGAATTCTTTGCTATCGATGCTGTATCAAAAAATGTGTTAGGTTTATCAGCGCACAACTTAGCAGTAACAAGTTGACTTACTCTTCAATACAGGGAATCAGAGAAAGAACGAGGCCAGCTGTGATAGCCAACATTCCTACAACTTGGGGTCGTGTGTATCTTTTCAACAAATACAAAGATCAGTGCCTCAACTCCTGTGGCGGCTCACAACAGGCAATATGTGCTCTAAGTCCATACCTGACACCGAAGACCATTGCTGACATGCAAGCAGATATGGGGATAGAAGCCTGCATAAAGAGAAGCGTCTGCGTCGGGTCTGTCCGCCCGCCGGCAATAAACAGAATCAAGCCCTGACATCATACAACCACAAAACTGTAAGTGCTGGTATCGTTGCAGAATTGCCAGCACTATAACCTCACATGAATGAGGTCGAGCAGGCCCATGATGAAGAAGTGGAACTTGGGGAATTCCATCCCATCGTCTTCCCCCAGATCCTGCAGCAACAACAAACACGTCAGCGCCATCTCCACAGTCCCCAAAGATCCGGCAAACGTACGTCACGCGTTGCCTTGTAGCTCGCAATGCAGAACAGCGGAGGGATGTACAGGAACGTCATGAGCTGGGACAGAAAGTATCTAACCACAAAACCCACAATAAAAGCACAGATCTCCATCAGTCCATCTATTGCTCCTAGCTCCATCTAACTGTCCGCACCTGTACGACTCCATCCGGTCCACCAAAACCTTAAACAGGAACCTCTCGGAGGACATGGCCACGAGCAACAACAGGATCGCGCCGAAAGACAGCAGCGACTGGCAATTACAAAGCACCAATGCAGCAACAATTGGGCCTCGTTAGTACGTTAAATACCGAAACTGGAGCTGCTGGACGCGTTTCTGCAGTCGAAAAGATCGGGTTTTGGTCATTTAAGCGCGCTGGAGGCCGCACCTTGCGCGAGCAAATGTGGTAGGACTTGCCGGTCCTGGCGTCAATGCCCAGGTGGATGAAGGGCGGCGTGCTGAACGTCATGGAGCTGCTGGACCCGCCGCAGTGGCGCTCGCTCTCCCCTCGCTTGGCTCCTGATTCGAAACTTTGATAGAATCGTCCTACATCCCATCCTAGACTTGTCGCATGTTTCTGAACCTCCATTTTCAGGTGAACCTACAAATAAAAGTAGCCATCTCGGGACAACAGCTAGTAAAACGCTCTTTTGCATGGACGTAATGCAACACAATAGTTTCAAGCTCACCTGGGTGATCGAAGAGTGCAGTGTCATTCTGCCTCTGTGTACTTTTAGGTCCTGCACATGGATGAAATGCTTATTTTTGCCTGAAGGTTGGGCAGCGTAACGGACGCGGCTGAAGCGACGGCCAAGCAACGGCCACTCGCTCAGCCGCTTCTTAGGACGCAATTCGGACACGATGAGTGATGTGGTGCGTCCAGACGACATGCAGCTGTCAGTGAGCAATGGGAAGGCGGAGCAACTTCTCGAGGTGCTGCCGGACGAAGCACGTCAAGCTGCTCCTGCAGAGAAGGAGACTCCAGAACTGCAAACTGCAGAGTCTCAACCCAAGGAAAACAAGTGGAAACTGGCGTTCCGGCAGCTCATGTTCATGAAGCGCATGAACATGCAATTCAACGACCGCACCAAGAACGATATTGAGTTACGGCAGCAAAACATTTCGGTAAGTTGACACGTGATACCTGCCACTGCTGGCTACGCAGACTTACTGTTGGTACGCTTTCTTGCTGCTACTATAGCCGATATCGCTGATCTGCAGTGTGCCATACTTCAACACGTTTTCGGCTGATGAGATCAAGGCTCTTGTTGCTGCCAGTAGTCGCGAGAGTTTACGCCCCGGCGAAACGCTGTCGTTGAGCATCGCAAATGCCTATCTACAGCAGGAAGGAGACTTTTGCATCGTTATTAGTGGGAACCTAGCGTTGGCTAAAGCCTCAGCTCCAAGTGCAATGGCTCTGCAGCAAGGAGCGCTGTATCCGCAGCTCAGACTTGGAATCGGAGACTACTTCTGTATTCACGGTTCGTCGACGATGAAAGTGATCGCAATGGAGCTGGCAGAGTACCTTACCATACCCATGAAGGTTCGTATCGTGTTATAATCATTACTGCTAGTTGGTATTTTGCTCTTCGCTAACTATGATGTTATATTTTTTTCTGCGCTAGACCATACTAGAGATAAATGCAGCCAGTTGTGCCCTGATCGATGCAGAGAAGAACGACTTGGTACCAGAAGCAAGTGAGGTAGGTCAGAATTGATCGTTGGCACTGGGTGCAATATCTCACTGTGAACTCGCTGCGTTTTGTGTGGCAACGCAGATGGAGAGTTTTAAAAAGTGGGCGCTCCAGTTTAGTCTGGTCCGACAAAAGAGTGAATATCCTACCGCGGAGCCAGGAGGGTTTGCGAACTGCTCCGTGAAAACCTTTTGCAAAGACCACTTTCCAAACATAACGCCGGAAAATGAGCTAGACCACACTTTGGAGTACGTGAAAAAAGCGCTGACCTCCATTTTCTCCGCTCGCAAAGTGAGGATTTATGCGCTAGACGAGCCAAATCGCCAGCTTGTCATCAAGGTACTGCGTAGGACGTCTCCTTGTTTGTTGCTTATGTTAACCGCCACTTTTTCTAACGCTTCTGTTTTTTTTGGAACAGTTTTCGGATGAAAAGCTGTTGAGGCGAAGCGTAGATGTTGCTTCGAGCACTGGACAGCGTGTTCTGGATAAAAACGGACCTGTTTGCATTGCAGATGCATCGGACTTACTACACGGCGACATTGATGAAAACGATGTGGCACGTGAATTGTATCGACCCGGCACAATTCTCCTTGCTGCCCCGTTTTATGAATTCAATTCATTGCAAGCAAATGGGGGCTCTGTGGAGACAGCCAAGATTGTCGGGGTTTTGGAGGTTGTAATTGATTCCAGCGACTACGAATCGGCTTTGGGGTCTGCTACCAGCAATGACTTTTGCATCCTCGAGTTCGTTACTGAGGAGATTGGCAGATACCTATTCTTCCACTACGAACGGTTCTTTCACGTTTCATCGCACGCTGATGTGTTACCACTTCCGTTCTCAGCAGCAACAAGAGACAGTGAATTAGGCAACACGGAGTTGTTTCCGTCTCCACCAGAAGGCCCAGTCTCGCAGGACCATCGCCAACTTGTCTTGAATATCGAAAAAGTGCACCTGACTGTCGCCGAAACCGCTTCGCTTGCGAAGATAAGCGTTCAGCACGGGTCGACAACACTTTACGAAACCAGCACCCTGCTGCGTTATGAATCAAATTCTGATTCTCATGGAGACAAGTCTCATCCAACAGCGCGCGACATCGCATGCGATCCGAGTACTGGAATCGAAATGGGATTACGGCTGATTGATATCCCTCACGGCTCACATTTGAAGTTTACCTTCTCTACGAAGACAGGAGAGGTAGTTGCGTGGAGCGGACTTCATTTATTTGACTTTGGGCACACATTGCGAGTTGGAACCATTCAAATGGACATTTTGATGCTCCCTGCTGGATCGGGTATCATTGCACCCCTCGATATCGAGAACTGCTTACGGCACGAACGTCTCAACCACCAAAAGGTTGGAAGCATGGAGATCCTTTTAGAGTGTTCAGGAACCTGTCCGCAATCATTCGCCTTTTCGAGTCTGTCCACCAAGAAGAAAAGTATAACCTTCCGGGCATCCATATTTTTCAAAGGCGAAGGCGGTGAGCGAAAGTCCGGAGCTCACGCGCCTGATACCCTCGAAAGTATTCCAGCAGATAAACAAAAGCTTCTGCAGCGACTGAGACGAGATCCTCTTGTTGAGCTGTCTGCAGAGGATCGAACTTTCATTTGGACGTCACGCTTGATTCTGATGGAGGATTCTGCTCTGCTACCAGCCTTTTTGCTGTCCGTCGAATGGGGAAATCGAGAACAGGTGCTGGAAGCATACAGATTGCTATTACACTGGAGGCAGCCAACGTACCTCCAAGCACTTCAATTGCTTAGTCCGCTCTACTCGGATCCTAAAGTTCGCGCGTATGCAGTTCGGTGCATGCATGCACTGCCTGACTACCGTTTGCAGCTGTATCTCCTTCAGCTTGTTCAGGCGCTGAAAAATGAGCGGTACCACGACTCCGCATTGGCTCGGTTCCTGTTGATGCGTGCGCTGACAAACCCATCGCAAATTGGCTACTTGCTCTATTGGTTCCTGAAAGCTGAAGCTCACAACCATCAAACGGCGGAACGCTTCGACCTAATCACATCGCAATACTTGCAACTGTGCGGGACCTACAAGCTGGAGATCCGCCAGTCAGTTTACGTTATGAAGAAACTGGAAGAGACTGCTGCGGTCGTTAAAGGCGAGTCTTCATCGACAGCTCGCAAGGAGAAGCTACACAAAGCTCTGGGCGCTGTGCTCCTCCCTGAAACATTTCAGCTACCTTTGCAACCTCGATCATACTGCAACAGAGTCATCATAGAGAGCTGCCGTGTGATGGAATCGAAAAAGCGCCCGTTGTTTCTACAGTTTGAAAGTGCCAAAGCGCAGCATGGACGGCCTTACGTGATTTTCAAGTCAGGCGACGATCTTCGCCAGGACCAGCTTGTTCTTCAAATTCTGCGCGTCATGGATGACTTATGGAGGGAGGCTGGACTTGATCTTTGTTTGTTGCCGTATGCGTGCATATCCACTGGCGACGAAATTGGCATGATCGAAGTGGTTGGCGATTCGGAGACGCTGGCGAGCATTATATATGAACGCCACGCAAAATCGCGAACAAAACTCGGTCGAAAGCTTAACGCGGCGAAGGACGCTCTTGTCAAGGACGGAGTTCTTTCGGACTGGCTGTTCAAACGATCAGACTCGCCAAGGGATAAAATAAGATCCACTTCTGCTGATGTTGCTCTTGACTCTGTGTCACCCACCGGTTCTCCTCCTCGCAGTCCCAGCAAGGAGGAAGAGCGTGCGCGATCAGTCTCGTCCTGCTTTCCGATGTCACCGCGGGGATGGAGGCGTAAGAAGTCGACAGCAAGCCGAGACCAAGAAATAACGCAGAACTTTGTGCGATCGTGTGCTGGGTACTGCGTAGCTACCTTCGTTCTGGGCATTGGTGACCGTCATAACGACAACATCATGCTGCAGCGCTCGGGGAAGTTCTTCCACATTGACTTCGGGCATTTCCTGGGGAATTTCAAGTCCAAGCTGGGCGTGAAGCGCGAGCGCGCGCCGTTCGTGTTCACCCCTTCGATGCTCGACGCCATGGGCGGCAAGAAGAGCGAAAACTACCAACAGTTCAAGCAACTCGCGTGCGAGGCGTTCCAAGTGCTTCGCGCGAACTCGAATCTGCTCATCACGCTGCTGGTGTTGGCACTCACGTGTGGTATCCCAGAGCTGCACAACGTGAACTGCATCAAGTGGGTTCACAAGACACTCATGCTCGACCTGCCGGACGACGAGGCCTGCGAGGCCTTCAAGAAGCTCATCCACGTGGCCCTGCACACCACCACCACAAAACTCAACGACGCCGTGCACCTCATGGCGCACTGAGCATAACACATTCATCCGGTCGAAATCATTAGCTTAGTGCGCTTTATCGACCCATGAATCAATTGCACATGCACTTCAACCGAACATGGCTACCTTTTTGCTGATGTTTTACGCTAGTCGATGATGCCATCAATCTACCGTATAAGACAGAACAAAAATTCTACCACCATTCCGATGTCTCCGAGGCAATTAGCTAGTACCGTAGTACCGTCCGCAACACGAGACAATAAAAGTGCGTCACCAAATTGCATCCACCAAAAATTGTAGGACATCAAACCTCAGCCTCAGATCAGAACAAGCGCCAAGAGCTACCGGTATCCAAAGTGCCATGCAGGACGAGGCGGCGCAGCGCACAGTGCTGCGCTCCCGCCGCAACTCGGACCTGGACGACGACCCGGAGGTCTACGGCACGCAGCCGCGCAGCAACTACGAGAACCGCAAGTGGAGCATGGAGGAGACGGTCGAGGTGGACGACGACAACGAGGACCAGTGGATCAGCAGCCCGCACACGCTCACCGCCGGCTTCCTGCTCATGCTCTGGATCGTCTACGCCGCGTTCCATGAGCCCGTGGCGCAGCTCGAGGACCCGACGGAGCAATACGCGGCCGACGTGAAGCGCGGCGTCAAGTACGCCTGCGCCTTCTTCCTCACGTACTGCACGCTGCAGCTGCCCGACGGCCACTTCGTGCGCCCGCACCCCATCGTGTGGAGGCTGCTCACGGGGCTCTTCATCCTGTACGAGATGCTGCTGATCCTGCTGCTGTTCCTGCGCACGAACGACGCGCGCCAGTTCATGAAGGTCTTTGATTCGAGGCTCGGAGTCGAGCTGCCGGAGACGTCGTACGCTGCCGACTGCCGCGTCTTCACGCCCGAGAACCTGGACTCGCACTTTGCCAACATCAAAGCGACGTTCTTGGACCGCTTCGTGATCATGCACTTCTTCGGCTGGATTGTGGGGTCGATTATGGTCCGCAGTAAAATGATCTCGTGGATCTTGAGTGTCATGTTCGAACTGTACGAGATCACGTTCAGCCACTGGTTGGCGAACTTTAACGAGTGCTGGTGGGACCACCTCTTCTTTGACATCTTCACGTGCAACGCTGCGGGTATCTACTTGGGGATGAAAATCTGCCGCTACTTCGAGATGCGCCGCTTTAACTGGGTGGGTATCCGCAAGATCCCCAATTTGTCGGGCAAGGCGAAGCGCGCATTGGCGCAGTTCACGCCGGCCTACTGGATGGCGTACGACTGGAAGATTTTCCGATCGGCGGAGCGCTTCTGGCGCGTGATGTCGATGGTGACGATCCTGTCGATCATGATGCTCAACTCGTTCTTCCTTAAGACGGTGCTGTGGGTACCTGCGAGCAGCAACGTTAACATCTATCGTCTTGCGATCTGGTATTCGGCTGGGAGCTACGCGGTGGCGGAATACTACATCTTCTGCTCGTTCACGATGAGTTACCACGGAGGCAAGAGAACGCCCGTTAAAAAATTGGGCCCACGCGCGTGGCTCGGCATTGCTGTCGTTCTCACTGAGTTGCTGGTGATTTTCAAGCATGGCCAAGGAATGTTCACGGCTCCCTTTCCGCTCTACGTGAAGCTCATTTGGGCAGCGATTTTCGCTATCCTTGTTGGCGGCTCGACGATTTACTTTATGTTCATCAACAAGCGCCTCGAGACGGAGAAGAAGATGCAGTAGAGCGACGACACGAGTGTAAGGCGACGGACGTTGTTTGGGCAAGTCGTGAGCTACGCGATCGACAGTTAGGAACGAAGAGATAGAGCCATCCGCAAAACAATAGAGCGCCATGGAATTTGATTGTCGATACAATCACCGCGAGGAGCAGCGCACGCTCTGAGAGCGCAATGCACGTGGGAAAGCAAACATGCGGTCCATTATAGTAAAATAACAACTGATTACATGCCAGCGAACACTCTTCGGAAGGACTTGTCATCTACACGAGAGAGGCTGCAAGCGCTAGAGCACGCCCAGATCGCTCTCATTGTGAAGAACGCGGGGATGTCCAAGCAGCTCCGCAGCCTTGTCATCGCTCTCCATCATTTTCAACTTAGTGGTGGAAGAGACGGAGGTTGGAGAAGGCCATGGTGATGCCGAACTCCTCGCAGGCGGACTTCACGTCAGAGTCGCGGGTGCTGCCACCAGGCTGGGTGATGAACTTAACGCCAAGCTTTGTGGCGTGGTCAATGGAGTCACGGAACGGGAAGAAGGCATCAGACGCAAGGCTCACGTCCGTCAGGTTCTTGAGGAACTCCTCCTTCTCCCCAGCCGTAAGCAGCTCCGGAACAGTCTCAAAGAGCGCGTTGAACGTCTCGAGCTCAGCAGGTGCCATGTCGCCCTCGATGTAGCGCACACGAGCGTTCACGCGCTCCTGACGCTTGACTCCGCTCTTGAAGACAAGGCCCTGCACCTTCGGGTGCTGACGCAGGTGCCAGATAGCGACCTTGCGGCCAGCAAGCTTCACGCAGTCGACACGCGACTGCTGGCCGGCGCCCACACCAATCATCTGACCGTCCTTGGCGTAGCCCACCGAGTTCGACTGCGTGTACTTGAGCGTGATAGCAGCAAGGGCCAGGTCACGCTTCTTGGCATCCGTGAGAGGACCAGCGCCAGTCGTCTGCACGTCCGCCAGGTGCTTCTCGGCCGAGAAGATGACGTCGTTGCGCTTCTGGGCGAACGTGATGCCAGCAACCTCACGGTACTCAATATCCGGAAGCGTGAAGTTGGCGTCGGCCTCCAGCACGATGAACTTGCCGCCCTTCTTGGCCTTGAGGATCTCGAAGGCAGCCGGCTCGTAGCCCGGGGCGATGATACCGTCGCTGACCTCGCGCTTGAGGATCTTGGCAGTGGCCTCGTCCACGACGTCGCTGACAGCGACGAAGTCACCGAACGACGACAGAGGGTCGGCGTTACGGGCACGCAGGTAGGCGAGCGACAGCGGGGTGAGCGTCACGTTGCCCACTTCGTAGGCGGCGTGAAGGCCTTGCTCGAGGTCGACAGCCACGGCAGCACCGGCGGGGCTCACGTGCTTGAACGAAGCGGCAGCGGGCAGGCCGAGCGA
>JAHWLE010000859.1:0-10431 GCA_024679135.1 Phytophthora foliorum
GCTCAATGCGCAGGCGGCCAAGCAGGACGAGCCACGGACGCTCGCCCACGCGCTGGTGAGCAAACACTTGGAGACGAGCCGCGAAGCTCGTCCAGCAGGAGTCGCGCGGGCTCTCGAGAGCCGGGAGATGGACGCGGCAGTGAGAGGCCTCGCGGACGGGACGATCCCCACGCTGTCTGAGCTGGGGGAATTCGACGTCACGTTCAACGAGACGCCGCTGCATTTGGCGCTGGCGCCGTCCACGAGGCTGTACGGAGCCGTGGAAGTGTACGACCCCAAGCACCACGCGCCGACGGTGCAAGTGGGCGATGTGATCATGGCGGTCAACGGCTATTCGTCCATGACGCGACTGTCGTCCGATGACGTGATCGACGCTATTGCCGAGTTGCAGGCACCGGTCACGTTGCGCTTTCGACGGCCCGTGGCGTACCGCCGCTACTTGGTCAAGTTCTTCCACACGAAGAAACAGCTTTCGTCGCAGTCAATTGCGAGCGCCATGTTCCCGCCGTCGGCTGAGTACAAGAAGAAGGCGCCCAAGCCAGCGGCCAGGAAAGTCAGCCAGCCCGGCGCACTCGTCTCCCAAAGCTTTATTGAGCCTGAAACAGCTAGCTTCTCGCCCAAGAAAGCTTCTGCTCCAGGCAACAAGACCGACAAACGCGCGCGGGAGTTCCGAGCGTTCGCGACGAAAATCGGCGCGCTGGATCAGTTTAAGCTGTGGGCTGGTGGTGAAAACCCAACTGGAGGAAGACCTCTGTCTGGCCATCAGTCTGCGTTCTTGACGGAAAAGCACATGCAGTTTATCTGGAAGAACTTGCCGAACTACCTGACGTGCAACCAAATGGAGCTGATCTTCACCACTCGGGTTCACGGGTGGAACTTCCTGAGCTTTTTTGCCCGACTTGAAAACAAGGGCCCGACAATCATGGTGGTGCAAGACGAGCACGAAAACATTTTTGGTGCGTTTTGCTCGGCATCGTGGAAACGTTCCAAGACTTTCTTCGGTAATGGCCGGACTTTCGTGTTCTCCCTGAGCCCGCAGATGAACGCGTACATGTGGTCGGGTATGGACAGCTCCTTCATGTACGCGCAGCGTGACGCTATCTTTGTTGGTGGGGGCAACAAGGGCATCGCGTTGTGTCTGCAGCTGGACGATAGGCGAGGCTTCACGCATGCCTGCACCACGTTCGACTCGCCATCGCTAGTCGACTATGAGAGCTTCCGCTGCGAGACCATCGAGGTATGGAGTTTCCACGGGTTGAAGGTCTAAGAGATCAGCCACTGCACAGCACGGAGACAGTACCAGTATGCGAACGACGCAGTCACCGTGAACTATGACATCGTAGTTTCATGTACCCTGACATATTTTATCCTGGTTGATCAACTGGGGACTCAATAATTATTCCTATCGAAGTGTCTTTTACTTTTTTCTTGAGTTGATCGACTTACTTTGAAACAGTGCACGATAGACGCTTGCACTGAGTCGTTCGTGCCTGAATTGAGATAGGAATCTATGAGCTAGGTAGCGATCGTTGTCGTGCTGACGAAAGCAAAATATCTTGCTCTGGATTTCTCTTTTCGGTACCTTAAGTACTTTCAGTATGAGCAGCCAAAGTACCAAGCGGTCTGCATCCTCGGATGGGAAAGCAAAGTCAACTTCTTTATCTGACGCGATAAGAGTGAATTCGGGAAGAGCACCATGACCATCTAGATCTTTTCATGCCGTGTTGTCCGAGCATTGTACTTTTCCGGTCTCGACGAGATAATATAATACTCGTGCATCTTCTGGAACTCTGGACGTGGATCGATCAACGAGCCCAACTGCACGCCGTGCGAAATACTCTTCTCGCATCTTGCGATCAAGAGCGCTGAGTTGAGAACCTTGGCCAGAGAGCTCACACCTACGACATCGCTTCGTGTAACACGGAGGATTTATCAGTCGAGGAATGTTTTCATGATTCTCTTTATCAAATGTGTTTGCATTCTCAATGGGTTAATCAGCGTGAAATCCACCAGTTCGCACTACTGAGTGAGACGATTCTGATGGTGGCACACCACTAGATGATGGAGGCGACTTCAAGCTCTGGCAAATTGATAGCACAACCCAGCCGCAATGTGTTAGTGCTAACAAAGCGGATCATTAAGTAGCCCTTGTACGTACCTGAATCGGAGGCTGGACGAGGACTAAGATGTTGGGCTTTTTCGCGTCGATATCGTTTCGGGCTGCTGATCGTGGTGGAGCAGGATGTGATGGGGGTCTGTTAATTGCGTTTGCACTCGTGGCTGCTGACGACTTCGGTGGAATTCTGTTGTTCACTAGTAGGCCGCTTTCAATTGTTTGCCAGGCTGAGGGGGCTGCATGTGTTCTTGGATGAACGATAGGTTTAGCATCTCTACCAAGATAAGCTTGGTTAGACAGCACATCATATCCGTGTACATAGCTTTGAATGTGGCGTTCATGAGCGTAGCGATTGAGGCAGAGGTCAGTATCCCGAGCTTGCTGGTTCTCGCCCACTTCGCGCATTTTCTTCTCATACGCAGTCTTCTGAATCTTGTTCAGCGCTCGTTGGTCCTTTTCGTTCATCGTAACCAGCTTTTCCGGGTTGATGACGCGCTGGTTTAGGATATTGTACAGTCGGCCTTCAGAGAATTGTTCACGTGGCGGTAGCAGTAGCACGCGGTCTTTGCCATGAAGTTGCTGCTCGTCGTGTCTTCGAGTCAAGAATTCCTTCTCACGGTCCTCATCCACGTATGTGATGCGAACGGGGTCAAAACTCCGTGTCTTGAAGTACTTCTGGGCCGCGACTCGCTTGGCTTGCGCTGCTTCTTGTTCGAATCGATCGTCATGGCGATCGTGATACCTACAAGCACCATGTACACAAAGAATGGTTAGAGAGCTCATCCCTTCCAGTGCAAGCAGCAGCGTATCGTACTTGTTGGTGAGAATGTTGAACTCGCGAAAAGGTTTTCGAGAAGGAGAGACGCTGGTGGTTGGTGTCGAAGCACTTGCTCCAGCGTTCGGAATGTTTGTGACGATGTTGTACGCAGCAGTATTCTTCTTGCGATTTGGGTGCTGCTCCGGGCACTTCTCGGTCGGGTCTTTCGCCCCAGGATACATCGGGGCGTTGTTGATCATATGAAAGCGCTGAACCGTTCGAAGTTGCTTTGCCTGAACCATGAAATACCTCGGTCGTGAGACTCCTGGAGGTGTCAACCGAGGCGTAAAAATCAACAAGTCAACAACTCGTACCCGTCCTTCCTCGAGTGCTCGCTTGAGCTGAACGCCTTCGCGCTGCTGGTATCCCAGCTCCTTGTCTTCGTCACGGAAACGTCCCAGAACGACGTCGTACTCCCGTTCCTCGCGAGACTTCTCGTACCGTGTCACGTACTTCACTGTTTGCTGTTGCCCCGGTAGCCACGGCAACACCGATTTCGCTGCCTACGAACGACCATCAAAGAAACCCATCAGCATCACGATTACGATCATCAAACTCGCGTTTATATCACCGCGTACGTGGTAATTCCGCACATCGTCTGCCCAGGTTTTGGCATACGTGGTGCGGGTGTTGCTGCCCGTAGAGTGTCGACGGCTTTCATGAGAGTGTTCACGTCTCGACTCCAGTGGTGGAGCTGGCGTTGAAGGAGGAAGGTGCGTATTCGAGGCTGGTGGGGTCACCACATTTGCCATTTCGATTCGCCGACAAGCAGCAGCTTCAGCACCTGCAGCTGCAATTGCAAACGGACGGATGGCAAATGCCCGAGGCGCTTTCTGATCCCAACAATTCCCCGAAATAGGTTAGTGCGTCAATAGACGGCATTATTGCGTAGTTGATTGATTTAGGCCGCCGCACCAGCAATTCTCGACTTCAACTCGGCGATCGACTACGACGATACTTCCTCCGTTCAGTAAAACAGTAGCGTGTCTCGAGTCTCTGTCGAGCCTCTTCGCGCACGAGGTCTTTCAGCTAGCAAACGCTTATTCGCAGTTCTTTAGAACTGTCGTTATTAATAGGCAGAGAATATTGACACAACATGGGGAGCGGATATCATGAGCCTTCAATCACAAAAATTGGAGCTGTCGACAAGAAATCTCCAAGCCTCACCTCAACCCCCTAAGAACGGTGACGCCGAGCGAGGTGTAGCCACGCTTGGTCCTGGGTATAAATAAGTCCGCGTGCTACGCACACGGATCTTAAACCGCAGGTGTTTTTTTGGCTTGCCGAGCGAGTTGGCGTTCACCCCCTCCTGACCATATTGGTAGAAAAAAGACAACAAATGGACCGCATACAAAACCAAGTGAATTCATGTTGTGGCAATAGCCACTCTCATTCACAACACCTC
The DNA here is from genome assembly GCA_024679135.1 of Phytophthora foliorum. Lineage (NCBI taxonomy): Eukaryota > Oomycota > Peronosporomycetes > Peronosporales > Peronosporaceae > Phytophthora > Phytophthora foliorum. The sequence goes on from JAHWLE010000859.1 coordinate 4,339, forward strand.
ACTGAGGGTCGCTCTTAACCACGCCCTGCCATGCCATGGTACGAAAAGAAGAGATCTGATTGGACAATGTTTTGATAGGGTTAGAGATTAAAGTAAACGAATTGGAAAGAAGTGACATGGATGGCAAATGCTATCTGCCATGGCAAGCCCCGGCACGTGCGCCTTATTCAAACTTATCTCGGTTTTTGAATGGTTATAAAAATAGATGACAATTTGTTTTGAGTGGCATGCTGGCACACGGATTGCTTTCTTAACCATGCCATGCCATGAGAGAAACGAAACGACAATTGTTATACGGTAGTCTCCAGACAGCGACAAGTGAATCGGTTTTGCAGGGAAATTGCCATGTAGGAGGTTTTGAATTGTCCAATCATATTGCTCACTTGATCTACGTGTCACGCGTGAAGTATATTAAGGACATTTCGAAGCGACTTTGGTTTGGGTTTATCGGATAGCCAGGATCGGCCTATCCGCTAAACTAATCTGCAGTTCCTTTGTCTTTCGAACTCACGCGATCATTTGTTTGTAGAATACTCCATGTTCCATCACAACGCAAAAGACGCTGGAGGGGGAAGATCTTCTCTATGGAATCAGCAGATACCGATCCGATCCCGGCTCTAGTGCAAGTCGCTGCGTTATGGCAACAGCTAGATGATGTTGAAGATGCTGTTCTTGCGGTGTATGTTAGTCGGGAAGTATCAGCGATCGAGTACCCAATGATCCCGGATGTTCGCTTTGACCTGGCTACGTATCCAGACGTAAACGCCCGACAAGATTTTCGCTTTACTTGCACACAGTTAGTCCAGCTTGCACACATAATACACGTCCCCAATGTGTTCATATCTGGCTCTGGTGATCGTGTCTTAGGTGTAGAAGCATTGACAATGCTCTGCTACCGGCTGTCATATCCAGGGAAGCTATCACGGATACAGAAGCAGCTTGTTCGCTCTGATCCATCTTGCTACCGCATTATCACGGACCTATGTAAGCATTGCATTGAGCAGCTACTTGATTCACGTATTGTACTCATAGTTTCTTTGTGTGATAGACTGGTTTCTTGACGAGAAGTGGAGCGATCTGCTATACTTTGCCGATCGTGTGTATGCCGACCGTCACGCAGCGTACACTCAAGCTGTCACATCCAAAACGAACGGGGTCATCGACGGGATTTCAATGTTTATCGACGGTACGAAGGCTATCATTTGCCGTCCAGGCAAAAGAAAGGAGGGCTTTTTTGCCATTCAAGGGGCTCTGAGTGCAATCGAAGTGGGAGACTACGAGAACCTTCAAAAGGCGTGCTATAATGGGCATAGCGCCGTCATTGCTTGAACTACCAAGGTGTCTGCACTCCTGATGGTAAAATTGTTTTGACCAATACTATGCTTTCTTGACTGATCTAACTAGTGTACTGTCTTGCTGAATAGGACTGTGCATTTCCTTTTACGGGGAATCGCCATGACTCTACAAGGCTCAGTGAGAGTCATCTTCTGCCATACTTGGCTGAGCACGACACTCTGAAGGCCCTTGGCGTTCTTTTGTATGGTGACCCTGCGTACGGGGTCAATAACCTGCTTACCAGTCCGTACCGTGGCGTTCATATTAGCCGCGACCAGAAACGCTTCAACGTGATTATGAGCAAGCCCCGAGTGTCAATTGAGTGGATGTTCGGTATCGTGAAAAGCAAGTGGGCGTTTCTTGACTGGAACATGAAGCACAAGCTCTTATTAACGCCGTCGGGCGCATGGTTAGAGTCGCAATGCTACCTACAAATGCACATACTTGCATGAATGGAGGGAGCCAAATCAGCGGGTTTTTTAGCTGTAGTCCGCCGCGCCTTAGTGACTACTTCTCTGCGCCTAACCAAGTTCAAATCAGCTAGTCTGTCTTCTTATCAAGCCGTTGCAATAACAGTGCAAATATTTTTGTGTGCTTCTCTCGATCTTTTTGGCGCTCTCTCTTTTCAAACTTGAGCTCCAGCTGACGTTGCTTGGTGCGTTCTGCCTCGATTTGAAGCTGCTTTTCCATTTCTATAGCTCGTGCCTCTGCTGCCTTCTCGGCTAGTTCGTGCTGCATCTTCGCAAACTCCGCCATCACATTACCTCGCTGCCTGGTAATACCAGCAAGAAGCTCCACTAGCACGACTTCCTGCTTTTGACTTGCCTTCCGTTTCCCACATTGCACTCCATTGTCGTCTTCTGAACTTGTCGGGTTTGAAGAGTGCTTACCAAGACGAGAGACGGCGGCTGCACAGACCACTTCTCCCGACTTACCTTTGCCCGCTCTTTTTGAGCCTTCTGTTCACTTACCTTCACAACATCGTCAGCGTGATCAACGACCTTGGCCATAATCTCAGTCATCAATTGAATGAACGCGCTATCGCTCTCGTCGCTGCCTGACTTCTGGGCTGACTCCCCAAATACGATGCTTTTCCAGCAGAGCCTCGAAACGCGCCTTAGCAGTGGCTCCTTCGATCTTGTGCATGTGAAAATTCGGACAGTCGTTCAACTTAGATGCGAGATCGTCTCAAGCCGCGCCAATTTTGCCGTGCTTCGCTTGTACGGCGCATCTAAGTTTACCTGGACAGCTAGGAGATAGTCCTCGTCGGGGCCAAAGCGTTGGCGCAGCTTTGCTGGCTTAGATGCACCAGCTTCGACTGGACGGGTGCCAATTGGTCGCGCTGAAGGAGTGGCTTCCTCACCGCCGTCCCCAACAAAGTCCCCACAAAAATCTCCGCCATCACCATCAGGTTGCTCTTCTTCTTCGCTTCTGCTACCACACTCACTGTCATCGCGTCTAGCAGTGGCGTCGGCACAATCATAGCTGCTCGCACTGTCGCTGCTAAAAGTGCTTGAAGAATGCACGCGGAGGTCAACAACTTCGCCCGAGTGGGGGGCGATTGGCGACGTGGAGGGGTTCACTCGTAGATCTATCACCGTGCCGGTGCGAGGGAACGAGGACAGCTCGGTGTACGTGGGGGAAATGGTGCTGCATGACGATTGTCTTGGTGATTGTAGAGTTGGGATCATGAGAAGGTTGACGTCATACCTTCCATATCCTATCGTAACGAACGGAGGCTTCAGTATGAATATTTAAAATGCATCGCGTTAAACCGGTCCAAGAAAAAAAATCTTCTCTGGGTTAGACCGACAGGTGGCGGCGATTTTCCTTAACGACCTTTTGGATTTGGGAACCCACCACTGCCAAATGTATTTTTTATGATCATCAGTTCCCATAAACGAATCCCAAGCTCGCTTCGAAATGTCCCTATTATTGTACTGATTTTCCGATATACGTTAATTCATATATTAAGAATAACGGAGAATCAGGAATTATCTTCGGATTAGAAGCGTTAAAAATCGGTTAAAAAAGGCTCGTGGCTCGTTGGTTCTCAACTACTATATCTACAGTATGCCTATGCGAGTCAAAAAATATAATCGATATTTTTTTAACCTACATAGGCATAGATAGTGGTGATGCCTTCGAGGAGCAACTCCGGCAGCCCTGGATGAGCACTCAGTGAGCCATTCCGATCTGGGACTCCCCTGTTGCACTACGGCCACTGGCTAATTCTACTAATTTCTGTTAATCGTAGCCGCCTTCTCGCCAGATTCCGAACAAAGTACCACTCAAAGCTGAGTAGCTTCACGCCCCTTGCTCGGCTTGAGTTGCAAGTCTCATTCCCCAATTTGCGCTGTCACACACACTGCTCCAGCCTCCACAGTGACAATCGTTGCTTCCCTCTCAGCTGCTCCACTGCACCGCCGTTGTCGCCATGACCTTCACCGTGTCCACGCAGCGCCAGCTCTTCGACCCGACGAACCGGTCGGTCATCTGCATGCCGCAGAAGCGTCACGCGACATCGACGGCGTCTTCACCCTCGGCGCTGGGCACGTGGACCATCGAGGAGCACGAGCTGTTCCTCGAGGGGCTCACTTTGTATCCCTCGGGGCCGTGGAAGCGCGTCGCACAGCACATCGGCAGTCGTACGCCGCGCCAAGTCATGACGCATGCGCAGAAGTACCGACAGCGACTGCAACGACGCGCAGCCTCATCAGCCAACGAGACTCTACCTCGGGCCTCCAAGAAGCTGCAAACCGACCGAGCGCTTTCGGTCGCGGTGTCGCCCATGCAGATGCCAATGCCGGCTGGTTCGACTGGCGAAATCCAAGTTGAAGCTGGCATTTGCGTGCTTCCGGCGGATGAGAGTGCCATGTTCATTGACCAACCATCGCTGTACGGGCTGTTTGGACTGGACGAGCTCCTTTACCAGCTCGCGACGGACCCCGTGTTCGACAGCGTCGACATGAGCCTGCCGGACGCTTATGTCGAGCCTCTGCAATTCTGACAACTCGGCTTACTAAACTTGCTTTCTGTTCCGATATTCCCACACAGCATTTGACTTGAACTCATAAACTATACTACAAATATAAAAATGCTCAACCTTTTCTGGTGCTCAGAGCTCAGTGTGTCGTGACTGTCCACTGCTCGTCCAGATACACCAGAATGTGCACGCAGTTATAGTACTGTGCTATACCGTAGAGGTCTCCCGTGCTGGCCGTTGTGCTGGGAAAATGCTCTCGAAGCCACTGCAAGACCTCGATGTGGTCGTGTGCGACAGCGAAAATGGATGCTTGAGCAGTGCAGCCTTCGCGCAAATGTAGGCGGAGCCACTCCAGCATGACGAAGTCGGCTCGTGCTGAAGCAGCATCCATCGCGCGCGTTGTACACCCCTCCGCACGGTTGTCGTGGAGGAACTGAACGACGTCCAAGTGTCCATTTGCTGCAGCGCCGTCCATGGCAGCACTGGTGCAACCTTCCGCGCGGTTTTCGTGCAGCCATTTCACCACTGCTAAATGACCGTTCCTTGCCGCCGAATTCATCGCGTACAGCGTGCAGCCTTCTCCTCGATTTGCGTGCAAGAACGTTATGACTTCCAGGTGGCCACCTTCGGCAGCGGCATCCATTGCGTCCGCGGTGCAACCTTCTCCGCGGTGCTCGTGAAGCCATTTCACCATTTCCAGGTGGCCATTTCGCGACGCACGATCCATCGCTCGCGTTGAACATCCTTCACCACGGTGTTCGTGCAGCCACTGCACGATATCCAAGCGATTGTGCTCTGCTGCACCATCCATCGCGGCTACGGTGCATCCTTCGAGTCGATTGACATGCAAGAATTGCACGACGTCCAAGTGCGAGTGCGTGGCAGCACCATCCATCGCCATTCTGTTGCACCCCTCCGATCGATTCAAGTGGAGCCATTGCACCATGGCGAGGTGGCCGCACTTCGCAGCTTCATCGATCGCATGACGCGAGCAACCCTCCGAGCGATTTTCATGCAAGAACCGCACGGTCTCCAAGTGATTCTGGAGAGCAGCCCAATCCATGGCGTTGTGCGTACATCCTTCGCTTCGGTGCTCATGAAGGAACTGCACGACATGCAAATAGCCACCCCTCACCGCGCCATTCATGGCCTGCACCGTGCAACCTTCGCTCCTGTTCTCATGCAGCCATCGCACCACCTCCAAATGTCCGCGACCGGCCGCACCGTCCATCGCATAGGTCGTGCAGCCTTCGTCACGGTGTTCATGCAGCCACTTGACCACTTCCAAATGTCCGTTCACCGCCGCGCCCACCATGGCCATGGTTGTACACTTGCTCTTGGCTCCTCTCGCATGCAGAAACTGCACCACCCGCAAATGGCCGCACGCTGCAGCTTCATCCATTGCACGCGGCAAGATCATGCACCCAGAGTGGTCGTACAGCCACTGCACCACTTCCAACTGGCCGCATCTCGCCGCTTGGTGCAGCGGAGCAGCCGAGCACTCGCCTCCTCTGGCGTCCACGAGCCACTTGACCGTCTCCAAATGGCCCTCCCCCGCCGCCAGTGCGATGGTGTCCGACGAGTAGAGCACTTTACGCAGCGTCTCGACCGCTCGGATCCTCTCGTGCATCCACCGGAGCAGCGCCAAGTGACCGTTGGTGGCCGCTCTTTTGACCGCGATCTCGTCCAGAACCGCCGGCGGATAGCGGTCTGCGAGCGCCGCCAGCGTCTGCACGTGTCCGCCGTCCGCCGCCGCTCGAATGGCGCGTCGG
>JAHWLE010000860.1:0-16392 GCA_024679135.1 Phytophthora foliorum
GACTTGCGCGCGGCCTTGGTGGCCAGCTGCTTGCGCGGGGCCTTGCCGCCCGTGGACTTGCGCGCCGTCTGCTTGGTACGAGCCATCTCGATCGGTTCTTGTTGCTGGTTACTGGTTGGTTGGAGCTTGGCGCAAAAGCGGAAATGAATTCGAGCCGCGGCGCGCGGAGAAGCAAGGAAAAAGTGGGGCCCGGCGCGCGGTATACAAATCGCAAGTGGTTTGCTAAAGGGGTGTGCGAGCAGGAGAGATGACGTCTTGGGGCGTGGCGCACCCCCCTCGTCTTTGTTGGGCGAATCGGAGGCAAACGGCCGGGGAGAGAGGTTCGGGCTGGGCGGGGCGACATCGCTCGATCCTTCCCTGTCGCTCTTCGTGTCTCTGGGCCACTCACTCGCGCTGGCTCCCCCATCCCAGCCTGGCGCCGAGTATATGGCGCTTTGTATGGGCCGGGCCGGACCCCGCCGGCTGCAACCATCGCCGCATTCAAAAATCCGAAGGGGGCTTCGGCAAACCTCTTGGATTCACTATGCCCGCGCAAGAAACGACGGGCCATGACGCAAAACAACCCTTCCCCCTGTAGTGCACACGAGAACGGCCATGCCAACAACAAAAAACAACGAGTTTTCCAAGGCTCATCGTGCTGTGCTGATACATTAGGCGGAGAGCTTGGCACGGCAGTGCAGGCAGCAGTAGCTCTTGGCGTTGAATCGTGCGGGAGCCAGTGGAGCCCAGCCTACATCGCTGCTGCTGCTGCTATTGTTGCTGGACTGTGCGCACCGTTACAGCGGCGCAGCAGATCAACAAACTTGGCTTGACAGAGAGCACTCGAGACTCGACCGGTGGTCGATTCTTGTCGATGAGCTGGCTTTCGAGCCGCCGCGTGGCAGGGTCGAAATACATGTATACCAGGCGAGGGCCTACCGTCGCGAGACCATTCAAAAGTTTCGTGGTCTCCGTTATATTGTGGTTTTGAATCAAAACCACAATATACCGGAGACCACAAAAATCCGGCTCACCCGCCAGCAACAGCAATCAACGCAGACATTGGGCGTGACATTTGCACGCTGTCGGCTGTGGTTGGAGCGAGCTCGCAATCGTGCGAGTCGCTCGTTGCAGGCAAGTCGCTGCTGCTTCCACCTTCGGTGACGAATGCGTCCCGGTCATGCACACCAGGTGGACAGTCGGAGGACGACCATCACTCATCTTCAACCTTCGCTATTATTTCGTGTGGCGCACACCGCTGATATACATATTAGTGTGCGACTTGTGTACACCTATCGCCGCAATGGACTTCGAAGCACTGGCCGCGGAATGCCGCAATGCCGCCTTCCGGTACGTGCGTGCACTCCATCGCCTCGTCCCGCAACGACGCTCCTCAATGCTGCCATAACCCAGTGCATGTCTCTATCCAATTTCAACCAACTAACAGACATTTCCGTCTTCAAACGCGCCGTTTTCCACCTCCAGGGAATCACTCGGTGCGTCACCCGTGTGGACACAGGCGTCCAACGCGATCAGCGACTGCATCCAGCAGCTGCAGAGCGAGATTCAGGCCCCAGGATTCGTGCAAAATGCTGCAGCTGGTGACGAGCAGGACGCAGACGACGACGGACTTGGCTACACATTCCACGTGGATCGCATGAACCCGACTGCCGAGTCGCTGCAAGAGGATTTCTCGCCTCCGAAACCTGTTGTTGCTCATGTGGATCGAGCGTCCAGTCAAGTTGGAGCGGCCACGTCGGTGTTTCGGTTCCTACGCAATGCGTGCGCGGCGTGCAGTGGCAACCAAGACGCCTGTCTGGATGCTGGACTTATCAAGCTGGTGCGACGCTAATCAATTAGGAGTTTTTTGTTGTTGTAAAAATGGTGTGTTCTGATCGATTTTGTTGTGTTGTAGACGCATGATTTGGTGATGCACTGCTGTCTCTGGGTTGACGTGGAGGAAGGGGCGCTTCAAGAGTGCGCTGTTGCTCTTGCCTTGCGGTGAGCTTGTGAAAAGGACTAACACTAGATTTGTTCTACTGCAGACAAATTATTCTTCTGGCCCAAGTCGCTCTGCAGTTTTGTGTGAACTGCGTCACGAGTAACTTGAAGAACCAGGCAGCAGCGTGGGAGCTGTTCTTCCCTGATGATTTCCAGGTGAGTGGCAAATCAAACATGGCGCGGCTTTATTGTCTGTACTGACGATTACACTATGATACAGAAAATTTTGGTGGAGTGTCACCAGTACCGCAAGGTTATCGCGTTTGCGGTGGCGTTGATTCTCAATTGCGTCAATTCAAACAGCTCCGTAACATCGGAAATCGAGGATGTTGCTGTTCGTCGCGTTGATCTGGTATGTTTGCTCAACAAAGCGCGACTGTTGTTTGCATTCTGTTAATGCTGTTCCTTCCTATCGTGTTCGTAGGTCTGCGCCCGCAATTTGGTGATTACGATTCTTCACCGCTGCGTGATGAAGCCGCCCAAGTCCATTGAGTCTGATGTGTCGCTGCAAAGTGGCCCGCGTATTGACAATCAGGACCCAGCTTTTGAGTGGATTTGCACATTGTTTGGAGTGCTTTTCCGGGATGGTCACTCGAAGGACCTCTACAATGCCGTTGGTGCACACATGCTGAGCAAGCTTTGGTCTCGAGTTACTCCCGAGCAATTGATCTTGCTGCGAATGTTTACGATGTGGGCAGTGTCCACACCGAAGTCATCGTCCCCTGTAATCACTCAGGAAGAAGGTGGCGGAAAGCGACCGCTTCCTGAGGGAACGTTCGAGTTTGTAAAGGGCACCTGGACTTACGTCATCACTGCCGGCGATGAAGACAGACCTGATGAAGCAGATGAGATCAGGAAAAAAGTTTGGATCGAGCTCGAAAACGAAGCCAAGTTGATGCTGCTCGATGTCTTGGGAGAATTGACAGTCGACCACACTAGGGTGAGCCCTGAAGGTGCCAGGGAGCTATTGCTCTCGCTGCTTCAAGAGCTCCAACGCGTTTGGGAACTCGGCCGTCAGAACCCAACGACAAAGAATACGCGAGCTGCTAGATCTACACTGCAACCACAAACTAACGGAGAGCCTTTCGGGTATAGATCTGGATTGATCCGCGTCACTGGTAACCTCAGCTTCCGCCACACAGACCGCCAAGATCTCGTCCGTGAGGAAGGCTACTTGCCTCTGTTCCTCAACCACTGTAACATTGACGAAACGAATCCACTGATACGTGAGTGGTCGTTGGTGGCTCTGCGCAATCTGTGTGAGGGGAATGAGGCCAATCAATTGTATATCGACGCGCTTCGTCCACAGGGCATGGATGCAGCTTCGAATGCTGCGCTCAAGAAAACCAAAATGCGCGTGGATATCGGAGAAGACGGAAAGGTCAAACTGGCGAAGGAGTAGCGTCACAGTACGAATAGTGAGATGGCATTTACAGGTTCTACAGCTGAAGCGTGATACTTGATCACATCCGTGAAAGCTCATTCTGAATTCGTTTTGTTTCCAGCTGCATGTACACGGTCTCCAAACGCAGTGAGGCAATCTTGTTGGCTGGGTCCAGTCCAATACTTTTTCGGAGATCGATGATCGCTGCAGGTAGTTTTTCCAGTCCTAGCAACGCATTTGTATGCCCGAACAAGAGTGCAGCAGTCTGCTTGTGATCCAGCGGATCAACTAGGGCCAAGCACTCCCTATAGCAGCTTGCAGCTTCTTCAAATTTCTTCATACGTAGCAAGTTGTCGGATTTTTCACGAAGCGTAAGGATTTCCTTTGTGCGACCGCAGTGAGCTCTCAAAGCCACGATTTCTTCCTTGTTTTCTCGCACAGTGAAGGACTGAGCAACCTGGACCGACTGTCTGTAAAATCCCATGTACGCCAATGCTCTTGCATGCAACAATACCAACTCGGAACTCTCCCGAATAAAGGGCGAGTCCTGGAGAAACCTCGTCACGAGAGCAAATTGACGCTGTTTCATCACGGAATGAACCAAGAGAACGCCAACTTCGATCGATAAGGGTGCCTGACGCAACAAGGACCAGAACTCCTTGCTCAATGAGGCCAGCACGTGAGGCGGTGCTTCACGACGCTCAAACAATTTTTTGTTCCGAGCAAGGGAGGTTTGGAATGCCACAAACTCGAGTAGGAGTTTTTTCGCAACTACGTCGGCATGTCGTAGTGCTTGACTTTCACTGCCCTCAGTCACCACTGCCTCCGCGAAGGGGGCCTTCAGCAGTCGTCGGGTCACTTCAAAGCACTTCCCCAGTGTAGAACGCGCCTGGATGATGTCGCCGATGAGCTTCCAGCCATTAGCGAGTGCTATGAGCTCCTGAAAGTAGTTAAGGAGATCCGTAGGAGTTAAATGCACGACGTCACTTCCAGCGAAACTAAGGAGGTTTTGCCACTTGCGAAGAAAATCTGGCAGCCACCTCAAAGGTGTTCGAGTTGCAAGGATGCTAGCCAATGTTCGTGAACGTAGTCTCTGCATTTCTGCCATGGAGTTGGAGAAGTCCCGGTTATCCCAACAGCTTTGAAAGTCGTCAATTAGTTCTGTCAAGTCTTGGTCTGTGGTCTGCTTATCGTCACCCCCGAGCTGAATGGAGTTACGTTCATCAACCGCATGCTCCAGTGCTGGGAACTGGTCAGCCATTGACTCATCCGAGAGCACTGCAAATGATCGTTGCTCGCTCTTCCACATGATGACAATAGCACCTCCCGTTGTTGTGCCACGAAATCGTTCGGCTCCATCTACATGCACCATGCTGCTCTCGAGCGTTCTTGGTATGAAACGACACTGTCGTGGGTATTCTTGTGAACATCAGCACTAACATACCACAACTGCACTTTAAAAAAAACAAGATTGCATTATATCTTGCGTCTTCCACGATTCGAGTTGGTCGAGTCTGCATAATGTGCTAGACTGAACCACTGGTGTACAGGTACGTACCTACAGCAAATGTGTGACCCGACGGAGGAGACAAAGCAAACTGCCTTCCGGTAGCCGGAATTGATATCCTTACCTTTCTATCAGATGAAATACGTGCGCGATCACCAAATATCACGAACGTAGCGGTGTTGGGTTCCCAGCTCGCGCAGCTTCAGCTCGGCGTCCTCCACTGATAATCCAGCATGTTCGGTCAGAATTTCAACGAGGGCAGCATGGACGTCTTTAGCCATGGCCATACCATCACCGCAGACAAAGACATAGCAATCCGATTCCCGCAGGAGGTCGCTCACAAGCTTCGCGTTTTCGCGCAAGTCGTGCTGAACGTAATGCTTTGCATCTTGATCGCGCGAAAAGGCAGTGAACAACTGCGTAAGCGTGCCGTTGGTCGTGTATTCCTGCATTTGCTCTTTGAACAGCCAGTCTTCGCTCTTGCGGCGGCACCCGAAGAAAAGGTACGCATCACCGCTCGTCAAAGGCGCTGATGAGGAAGCAGCAAGCTTGGATTCGTGGTGACGGTGCTGTAAGAAGCCCATGAACGGAGCTACACCGGTACCCGGGCCGATAAGCACCATCGGCGACAGACTGCTTTCCGGCAAATGGAAGTCTTGTGTGCCGCGCAGAAAGATAGGAATTTTTACGCCGCCAGCGGCTTGACCAGTGTTTATGAGCGGCTGGCAGATGTTGTCCAGCCAATTCGTGCAGAGTCCACGGCGACGAAGACCGTGCTCACCGACAGCGTGATCTACTACAGTGAAGGCCACCGACAGTCGAGTAGCATCCACCAGCGGCGACGTCGCAATCGAGTAATAACGAGGCATCAACTGCGGCAGTAGCGTCAGCAAGTGGTCAAGCGAGGGCTTGCAAGACGGGAACAGATGAAGCAGCTCAACGAAGTTCAGGTGCTGCTCCGCAATGAACGCCTGTACATCGTATCACGCATCAGCGTCAGAAACCATGAGCAAAGATAGTCGTCCCGACGCAAATGCTACCTTACCTTGTACTTGTCCGCACCAGCCTTGCTACTCAATAGGAGCATTCGCGCGCGTTGCTCCTCGTCGGAACAGTACGTTGCAAGAGCTCGCACTGCTGCCTTCTTCGGTGAGCTCAGGATGTCTACGTGATGCAAGAAGACATCACGAACATTACACGGCGTAGGGAAGTGAATCGATGTGTTTTTCCGCTTCGCCGCTCGACCATTTGCTGCAGCAACCGGCTCCGTGGAGAAAACCTTGTCACCACTGATTCCCAGATATGCTAGAAGCGCATCCACATCTTCCCTTCTGTTTGGGCACTTGATGCCAATCGAATCGCCGGGTACGTACTGAATACCGGAGCCATTGATATCGACATCAAGGCGGAGAACCTTCCTCTCAGAGTGTGGCGCGGTAAGGTACTCGGCGCCGACGACAGACGCTATGAAGGGGTTCGTCGCACTAAACGCTTTTTCTGCTTGTTCGCTGGTCGATGCGGGGCTAGCCTCGTTGTGCTCTTCGTCACTCAAAAAGCGTACACTAAGAAGCGAAGACTGGAGACGTGGAAGGTCTTCAGGAACCTCGGTCGGAGTATCCAGTGGTCCAAACATCTTCTCGTACGAAATGAGATTTTCCAACTGGTACGTTGTGTCGACTGTTACAGGGGTTGCTGGCATCGAAGCCATTGGCAACGGTTCCGCAGCAGTGCTAGCCTCTGTGCTGTTGTCTTCCTCAGTCGGAGTCGTCGCAGCATCAGCGCTCCCACCAGTAGTCCCTGAAGCCTCATCAAAGGCTGCCCAGAGGCCATTCAGCCACGGCTCGACACTGTCCTCAAGACCCATCGCTTCATCAGCAACACCTGTTCATCCACACAAAACATCGTCAGAGTATGCTCTCACACAACCACAAATAATGCCAAGCGTACCGAATTCATAGAAGCTCTGTGCACCGAGCTCCCGCATACGCTTCTCAATGCTCTTGCCCATAAAACTACATTATCAAATTGTCAAATCACCTCCATTTTAACAGCAAAAAAAAGCTGATCCCACACGTACCAAAACTTGTCATAGTTGGTATCTCCGAGCCCCAGTACCGTGTACCGGAGTTTGGCCAGCATGTCATTGGGTTGAGTGCGTCTCTTCACGTAGCGCCAGAACTTGCCGCAGTTGTCGGGTGGGTCCCCATTGCCGGTCGTGGAGCACACGATCACCACGAAATGTCCGTCGCGAGTCTCCACTTTGCTCTACCCACTCCAATGGTTAGCTCCAATTTAAAATATCTCAAAAAAATATTGCAACCCACTTTCTGGAACTCGTTCAGGGGATGCAGCTCCGCGTCCAGTTGCTTCTCGAGCGCTTCGTCGTAAATTCGCTGTGGGTGCGTCAAAATGGGGGAATTAGTGTGAAATTTAGGGCAGAAAGGGGAAGGAGGAGTGAGTCGAACCTGCGCGATGGACTCAGCGCAGCCGGTCTGCGAACCGTAGAAGACGGAGACGGCGCGGGTCATGGCGGACAAGACGCAGGTGTACGTCAGCCAACAGAATGCAACAATGATAAACGACCGAAGTGGTGATTAGAAGTAACGCTTTGAAGTAGCGATAATATTTTATAACTAATCACCTGCAATATCACATGTGTATACGTTATTGAATAATAGAGGCAAATCCAGCTCATTACGACGCCAATCACTTTACAGATCAATACAAAGGCAAGTGAATATGGCGAATGTACGGGGTTATATATATGGGGAATTGAAGTACGGTACTTCTCTAGAGTGAAAAACTATTTTTTAAGACGTATACTTAGGCGAGATGGCCACGTGTTTGAGATTTTTGACTATCTAGGGCTCAGGGTGCTCAAGGTGTGCTACTTGTGGCACCGAACAGACTTTATATTCCAACGATATTATTTGGGCTACCGAGCGCCTATAGCCGTATTCGACCATTATTCTACTCGATAAGCTACCGCGCGTGTTAATTCGCGAAGATCTAGGCATATACCACAGTGTACAATCATATCCGTAGCTCGCCTTCCCTACCTCATTGCTGTGGATTTGTGACCCAATAAATATCAGAGTGTGGGCGAGGGGTCAACGGCTACACCACATTGTTTTCACAAGAAGACCTACACGGATATGAACCGGTACCATGATCGCCCGAGAAGAATGTTGTCAGATTGAGCGAGGCTATCTGTGATCCAGTAGGACGGCTCGTGCCGCCAATGGCTTGTCACCACTTGCCTATCCAAAGCGGAAATTTCAATACACCTGACTCACGCTGGTTCAAACACCAAGACGAGATTTGGGGCATTCTTTGGAGGGTTCACATATCCTATAGTATAATACATTGCAGGCTGCTTTGGTACATGCAGTGTCCGATAGCATTAGAAATCCAGAAGACACTACGATACAAACCCGTGAGTCCTGTTCATAGTTCTCAATGCAACGATCTATGATTTTAAAACTACCAGTACATGTATATAGATAGTATCGATGGTCTTCGCTTCAAGTACATGTATGCTCTTCGGAAAAGGAAGAAAGACGGCTACTGTATTTCCCTTAAAATATATAAAATAAAACCGCTACAGTACCTTGGAGGGATTAGCGGTAAAATTAAGGCTCTTCGAGCATTTCGCGAGCGCCCTCAACCATATCAAGCAGGTACATGTACCGTGTCACACGCAGGTGTGTCTGAGTGGATGGTGCTGTATCGTACAGCCTGTACCATAATTACGTTTTACACATCGCAAAGCTCCACCTGCCATCTTCCGACGGATTGGTGCGTCCAATTGAAATGAATTTCTGGCTCATTGCAAGCGGAGACACGCTGCCCCTGTCCAATAGAGCCCACGCGAACGTGCCGGCTTTCATGGAATTGTGAACACGCCGCCCCCTCTCAACCAAACAGAGGCCGAGAAGCACACAGAAAGCATACAAATTATTAGCTTTTTATGATTAACCCTATCGTCCTTAGAAAAATATTCCTGCAGGTCATGTTGTGATGAGAATTCAGTATTCTTAGAGCGCATGTGAGTTCCGTATTACTAGTAACTTCTTACTTCGGCAACACTTCGTGCTTCAAAGTACACGTTCTTACATCGCAACTTTGTCCAGGTTCGAGCAATCGTTAGGTAATTTTCGCTGCACATGCTGGTATTCGCCGATGTGGACAATCGGGTTGTCCGTTTGATACTTGCTAAGCCTCCTCCGTAAGCATTTTTAGGCATTACTATGCAAATCCCAGCTGATGCCCCGGAACCTCGAGTTGGGACACTAAGTGACGAGCGAGATCTTCAGCAAGATGAACTGTCCCTAAAGCACGCGCGCACCATCGTTCTGCTGCACTCGAGCTTCCGATTGCCATTCTGAAATTTGCCTTCTCGTACAGACCCAGACCAACTAGTCACACAACAACACCCATGAAGGTTTTCTTTGCTGCTGCCATGATCGCCGCCATTGCGGCCACCGCTTCAGCAGACTCCATGGGCAACATTGCGACTGACCTGACGCAGCCTCCCACAGCCACGTACGCCGCAGGTACTGACGTTCTGGGCTCGTCAACCGGCACCACCGGCACCACGGACACTTCGTCGTCGACTGAAAGTAGCAGCACCGGCACGACGACCTCGTCGGGCTCAAGCCTGACCCAGGGATCGTCGACTGGTGGTTCGAGCGAGACTTCGACTGGCGGCTCGAGCGAAACTTCGACTGGCGGCTCAAGCGAGACCTCCCTTGGTGGTTCGAGCGAGACTTCCCTTGGTGGTTCGAGCGAGACGTCCACGGGTGGTTCAAGCGAGACCTCCCTTGGTGGTTCGAGCGAGACCTCCCTTGGTGGTTCGAGCGAGACGTCCACGGGTGGCTCAAGCGAGGCATCCACTGGCGGTTCAAGTGAAACGTCCACGGGTGGATCGAGCGAGGCTTCCCTCGGCGGTTCAAGCGAGACATCAACAGGTGGATCGAGCGCGACTTCCCTGGGCGGCTTCAGCGAGGCTGGCTCGAGTGCGACGTCTACGGGTGGGTCCTCGGAGACGACATTCTCGACGACGGGATCCAGCAGTTGGAGCACCCCCACGACTTCCTCGACTGGATCAAACAGTTGGAGCACGCCTTCGACGACTACGGCGCCTTCCAGTAGCTGCCGTCGCCGTCTCCGTGCGTAAGCGCGAATTTCGTCGTGGCCTCGATGAGTGTGGCACAACTTGCACAGGGAGATGACAGCTCAACAAAGTGGGGTACAGCAGCTAAACTGACTACGAGCTCCCTGTGCACGCAATACGTGTGTATCTAGTACGGTTTGTATTTTCGTGTTTTATTGAGTGACTCGCACTTGTTGCGAGTCTCAATAATAAAAGCTTCCTTTCGATGTACGACAATCTGACTTTTTTTTTTAAGTATTTATGCTGCTACGGCATGGCTAGCCTTGTCGGTCCTATGCAGCTACAAGCATCTGCTAGAATCGCCATGATCTTCGATTCCGTAGGCCTCCATCCGACAGAGTGCCTTAGTTACATGTAGTTCAATTCACCAAAGCACGTTTAGAATCCTCAAATTGTTCACGTTCGAGTGCACACGAATCATTGAAGTGTGCATTCTTACACAATCACAAGAACGATGAGGTGTCCGAGAAACGTTGAAGCGCGTGAGAATGCGCATGTAAAGGTGGATCGTAGTCAGACTTGTGCCGAGCTTTCGGTTCTCGCTTAGTGTGCATTGTGCAGTCTGCATCGAGTAATTGAAGTTGCGAGGCTCGTCTTCAACTCGGTCGTGCCACGACCACGTTCTCGTGGTGAGCTGGCACGAAAGCTGTTTTGCTGGACGCTGCTGTTGGATGCAGGACGCTGACATCTTGTACGCCGCATACATCCGAGCCTCCTCACGCTAAACGCTGACAATGGTGCCTGTCACCTTGCTAGACGCAGCATTCGGGTCTTCATCGCCATGCTAGCCTGGGATAATAGGCACTCGCGATCAAGGCTACGGCATCGAAAAGCGGGTGCTGAAGTGAATTCCTGGACAGACACCAAAGCAAACTCACCGTTGACAATAATGTAGCTCGAGCCCCACCCACCCGTGCCCTGGTCTGCAGGCCGCGTGCTGAGACGGCGCGCGCTTCAAAAAGAGTTCAGGCGCTGCTTCGGCTTTGACAATCGCACCTGGTACTTGCCTTTGTATGGGTCTCCAACCTTTACGTAGCGGACCACTCGACTGCAGCAAGTATCCCAGCTGATGTCCAAGAAAGCAGGATGAGGCAAACGCTCGCCTACTGAAAGATACCATGAGTGTCGAGCGCAACCAGCGGAGTGCCATTCACCAATTTGCAGCGTTCCAACTATCCAAGAATCGAAAAACCATGAAGGTGTTCTTCGCTGCTGCTTTGGCCATCGCCGTGGCGATGTCGGCGGCCTTTGCCGACGACTTTTGTGACCAGTGGGGCACGGTCACCACGGACGACTATATCATATACAACAACCTGTGGGGCGAGAGCTACGCCACGTCGGGCAGTCAGTGCACCGGCCTGGACAGCAGCAGCGGCTCCACCGTCGCGTGGCACACCAACTGGACGTGGGCCGGGGCCTCCTCGAGTGTTAAGTCGTATGCCAACGCTGCCCTCCAGTTCGACGCAGTGCAGCTCTCCAGCGTCTCGTCCATCCCGACGACTATGGAGTACTCCCTCGACTACAGCGGAACCATCGTGGCCGACGTCTCCTACGACCTGTTCACGAGCTCGACGTCCGACGGTGCCAACGAGTTCGAGATCATGATCTGGCTGGCCGCAATTGGCGGCGCCGGGCCCATTTCCAGCACGGGCTCCGCTGTCGCTACGACCACCATCGCAGACACTGAATGGAGCTTGTACAGCGGAGCCAACGGTGACACGACTGTGTACTCCTTCGTCGCTTCCGACACGGTCAAGAGTTTCTCGGGTGACCTCATGGACTTCTTCACCTACCTCATTGACAAGGAAAACTTTTCGACCAGTCAGTACCTGAACACTGTCCAGGCCGGCACAGAACCGTTCACCGGCACGGACGTGACGCTGACGGTCTCGTCCTTCTCAGCTGTGGTTAACACCGGCGCTTCGAGTGGAACTACCACCACCACGAGCTCAGCCACGACTTCAACCGCCAGTTCGGCCGCAACTTCGACTAAGGAGTTGGTAGCAACCAGCTCGTCGACGGACACTGAAACATCGACGCCCTCCACCTCAACGACGAGCTCATCTTACAGTGAGCAGGAAACGACTGCCCCCTCTACTTCAGCGATCAGCACGACCTCGTCTGTGAGCGGAGAGGCTGCCACTTCCAGCGCGACCTCATCTGTGAGTGGTGAAACTACAACCTCTGTCAGCGGAGAAACTGCGACCTCTAGTGCCAGCTCGTTAAACCAGCAGGAATTGAGTGCGGCGTCTGCGGCAACTACAACAACGACCACTTCGGGTTCGTCTTCGTCTTGGACTGAGACCACGACGTCCGCCGCTAGTGGTGGCGACGCTACCACGGCTGCCAGCACTTCGGAGGAAACCACGGCCCCTAGCACCACGTCGGCTCCGAGCACTTCAACGACCACGATTCAGAAGTGTGCTAGCCGTCGCGTCCGCCGTGCTTAATTTGTTGTCTCCCTGACAGGGAGTCCCTGTAGATGAACTACACCAGTTCAACTCGTAGTAGTAGTCATTTTTGCGATAATGTTGAATGAGTAAGTTTGATTGAGCTCCCTCCAGCAATTGGTGGTCAGCTTCCGAACGGAACAGCCCACTGCCAACTTTGTCTGATTGACGACGATGACATCTTGGTGTTTTTCAGTAGAAATATACTTAGTACTGACTTGTGAACTAGTCTTGCGTTGCAGCGCCAACGAACGCTATTACGCTCACACTGCAGCTCGGTCAGCAATTGCCCCCCGTCGGTACGTCAACCTGGTCAGAGTCACAGAGCGAGCCATGGAACGCATGGCCCAGGGCAGGTCCGTACCAACTCGCTACTGTATGTTCGAGTAAAGTAGGAAAGCTTAGGCGGTAAACTGTCGCATCGGATAGGACAGGCCACCAAATCTCGTCCCATGAAGCACATGTGGACGGATAGGCATCTGGGTCTGTAGGCTACAGTGTAGCACACTTTCACGATAACGATTTCGCGATGGCATCAAACAAAAGCTTGAAGCACAAGCATCAAGGACTTTGGGCAGTCACTGCCCAAGTTGGGGGGGGGGGGGGGCCACGTCTTGCTGTGGCGAGACAGAACCAGAATGGAGATCGGGGCTGGAATCCAGCCCCACCGTGCCCAGGGGTTGCCGCAGCCAACTTGGTTCTGTAGTGGCACAGTACGGGTATTAACTGTAATGGCAACTTCCAAGTGGTAAAAAGAGTTCAGTTCGTGAACGCTTGACAAATTTTTGTTCTCGCGTCTTGCACTTGTCTTTTGTTTTTTTCTTGGAGAGTGACTATTGACACAACATGGCTTTACTTGGTTTTGTATACATGTATATATGTGGTCCATTTTTCCCCCTAAAAATGTCAGGAGGGGGTGAATGATACTGTAGCTCGCCGAAGCAACGCCTACGGTTTAGTGCGTAGCACGCGGGCTATACCCCAGGACCAAGCATGGCTATTAATACATCTCTCAGCTTAGGGTTTTGTCGCCGTTCTCAGTTTTTTGTAGATGAAACTTGTGCAATCGTTGGTGGTGTGACGGCTTATGACATCCGCTCTCCATGCAGTGTCAATATTTCTCCTTTACGTTGAGTAGACGATGATGCCCTGGCCGCAAAACCAAGTCGTAGGGATCCCATCTGCCGTGCAGGAACAAGTTTGCTATAGCATCGGATGCGCACTGTGCGCATATGCGCCGCACAAGCGGACGATTGCTGCTTCACGGACACCAAAGTTTTGGTTCAAAGGAGGCTGTTGACCAGCGCTGCAATCGAACAGAGGGCGCCATTCACCGATTTGCCACGACCCCTCCATTCCAATCGCTACAACTCGACAAGCAATGAAGGTGACTTTTGCTGCTGCCCTGACCGCTGCGGCCATATCGGCGGCCAACGCCGCAGACTTCTGCGACCAGTGGGGGCAGACAACCTCGGGCAACTACATCATCTACAACAATATGTGGGGAAAAGCGGATGCCACGACGGCCAAGCAGTGCACGGGCCTGGCCAGCGGCTCGGGCGACACCGTCGCGTGGCACACGAACTGGTCGTACCAAGGTGGCGACAAGAAGGTCAAGTCCTTCCCCAACGCCGCGCTCGAGTTCGACGCCGTGCCACTCACCAGCGTCAAGTCCATCCCGTCGACTATGCAGTACACGGTCAAGTACAGCGGTAACGTTGTGGCTGATGTCGCCTACGACCTTTTCACGAGTTCCACCGCCGACGGCGAGAAAGAGTTCGAGATCATGATTTGGCTGGCTGCCATTGGCGGCGCCGGCCCGATCTCAAGCACCGGGAAGCCCATCGACACGACCACCATTGCGGGCAACGAGTGGAGCGTCTACAGCGGCCCCAACGGACAGATGATGGTGTACTCGTTTGTCGCCCCCAAGCAGATTGATAACTTCGAAGGGGACCTCATGGAGTTCTTTAACTACCTGGCTAAGAGCCAAAACTTCAAGACCAGCCAGTTCCTGATCAAGGTTGAGTGTGGTACGGAGCCGTTCATCGGCAACGACGTCACCATGACGGTGTCCAAGTATTCGGCGGTTGTCAACACTGGTGGCGCCAGTGGCACTACGGGTTCGTCTACGACTGCGCAATCGAGTGATAGCAGCTCGTCAAGCGAGCAGACCACGACTGCCCCCTCCACCCCGAGCACGGGCTCGAGCGAGCAGACTCCTGCTACCTCCAGCACAGGCTCGAGTGAAGAGACCCCTTCAACGGGCTCGTCGAGTGAGCAGACCACGACAGCCCCCTCTACCCCATCCACGGGCTCGAGCGAGCAAACTCCTACTTCCAGCACGGGTTCGAGCTCGGAGACCCCTGCCTCGTCCTCGAGCGATATCGCTACCTCATCTTCAGGCGACGAGACCACCACCTCTTCTTCGGGCGACGAGATTACCACCTCTTCTTCGGGCGACGGGACCACCACCTCTGCCTCGAGTGACGAGAGCACACCGTCTATGACTACTGCACCTTCTACCTGGAGCGGGACTTCGTCCTCGAGCGAAGAGACTCCTTCCGAGTCCAGCACGGGTTCATTCACCGGCCAGACGGAGACCACCACTGCGCCGAGCACGGGCTCGACACCTAGCATCCCTGCCACCGGCCCGAAGTGCACTAGTCGTCGCGTCCGTCGCGAGTAATTGTGGTATCCGTGTCAATGAAATGCTGCGGCTTCGTTAGGGCATTCGTTTGTCGACGCCAAGCGTAGAGTACATGCAGTAGTGTTTGTTTGGGCGTTCTCTAATGTTAAGTTTGATGCATTATGAGAACACTCTTCCAGATGCGGTACATACCCAGCGTCCAAAGGCGTAAGTTTCATTCTCGTGAAAATTCAAACAAAAGCATTTGCTATTAGGTTTGAAAACACACAATGCAAGACAGGGGACCCTGCTCTGTCGATCCATCACTCTGTCTCGGTGATCGACAAGTAACAGCGATCGTGGATACAACAGGACTGTAATGATGCCCAAGACGGCGAAGCAAGGCACACCACTCGCGATGCCTAAGCAGTAACCGTAGTCGGTACGGCCAACCAGACCAGCTGGAGCACTTTCACGACAGCAAACCGTGTGTAGCACGAGAGGTGCCACGGCTGCAATATGGCGTTGTGTGGCAAAGTGTCTGGTGGCGGCCACGAGATACGTTTGATCTCGCTGTGGCCGACCAGCTCAGAGCTGCCCCTATCTCTCTCGGTTGGCATGCCTAATCTGGCCACTGGCCAGCGGAGCCCGTGGCTGAGGTGGGGGTTACACACACTGACTCGATCTCTCGGCGCTCGCTCGCGCCAATCGCCTCAGTGCCGGGGCTTCCCTGCGGCCCGCTGTTTTCCGCTGTGACGGCGAGAAAGTCGACAATTGGCTTCGCCAAGACCGAGTTCGGGATGGGTGACCAGAGCGGGCTCAACATTGTGGGCCCAATATCTCGACCGCTTTTACGTGGCCTGCGTGAGAATTGGCCCGAAAACGCTGCCAAGCACCCGATCGATGGGGCAGGAGAGCGGCAACCCAGGCGGCAAAAGTTCACTTGCAGTCAGTAATGCCATGTGAGACCAGTAGAATGTTGGCACAAATTCGGTGCGGTTTCGATTTGACCGGGGAAAGGTCAGGCTTGGGGGCGCATTTTGGACCCTAAACGCGACATTTAGGACACCTGGCCAATCGCTCGCTCACAGAGGCTTCTTCTCCCGAGGCGCGAGTGAGTGAGAGGAAGCACGACATCAGCGAGTAACCCAGAGCGTCTTTGGGTTATTTCGGAAGTTCAGCAGCGCAAAAAGACCCATTTTTGTGTGGGCGCCCTCCATGAACAGCGTGGCGTCGCCGCTGCGGATGAACATGACGACGACCTCC
>JAHWLE010000861.1:0-16379 GCA_024679135.1 Phytophthora foliorum
GAGAAGATGCAGCAGCGCTGTGTCTCTTTTTGTTTCCCCCCTCCGCTCGTTGTGCTGGTAAATTGGCGTTGCTTATATGGCCATGTACAGACGACCGTCTGGCAAATTCGCGGACAGATCCGTAGCGAAAAGGAAGAGGAAAGTCGCAGCAATGGTCCTGTGTGCGTGTGATCCACCTCATAGGCGATATGCGGTGGCTGCCGCCCTCGGCAAGTTGACATTAGATGTCGGAAGGCGTGTGCTCCGCTGGAATGCGGCAGCCGAGTGTACAAGTAATGCACGGTTGCATTTGTTGTGGTCCGTGGCAGGCTGTGCATCTGCGTGTGTATGGTCGGGTGAGGCTGCGTGTAAGTGGCGAGAAGCGCGGGTTGTGGCGTGTGAGTGTGGTGGTCTGTTTGTTGGTTGGTGTTTGTGTGTGTTGTGTTGCTGCGTGTGTGTTGTGTTGCTGTGTGTGTGTAGTTTTTTGTGGTGGGAGTGTAATTTTTATCGTCAGTGTGCCCGAGCGGTCTAAGGGGGTAGACTCAAGTTCTACTGTGTTCGCACTCGTGGGTTCAAATCCCACCGCTGACATGCCTACTCCATCTCGTTGGCGAGACGGAGCTTCCCCGCTACGCCTCGTTTGGTTTGCTTTCGTTGCGCGGCTTCGCGTGGCGGATGCCGGGCGATTTTACCATTTACCCACTCTTTCAACCTCTGCTCTCCTTTTCTATCATTCTTGCGTGCTCGAGGCTGTTTGTTTTGCCTCCTGATCCGGGAGCTGCGTGTCTAGTGCGCCCAGCTCTCATGTCTACGTCGTAGGGCAGACACCACACTCCTTGGGTGAACACCCACGCATGATCAAAAAAAGAAACATGAGAGCCAGACCCTGGACGACTTGAAGAGACGCCCGCACAGCGCTGTAGCAACGACGAAAAGACCAGCAGGACTACCTCGTCTGTGTCGGAGCCGAATCTGCATCTGATGCACTTGAGGAAGGGGAGGCGGGCGACCAACACAGGCTCCCCATTGTCCAGCAACCTGGACATTTTCATCACGCTCTGGTTATTTATCAGAGCTCCAAACACACACACACACACACACACACACACACACACACACACAGACTTCGCTCGCCGAAACGTCTGATATTCGTGTCTACCAGATCAGAAGAGACGGATTTCACAACACAGTCTGTTGCAACGCACTTTTCCGGGTGTACCCGTGCTCCTACGAAGCACTGCATAGCTTTGTGTGGTTTCCCCACTGGTTGCAGCAGTCGATTGAAGCCGTTTCTCGATGATGTTCTTATAGAGGGAGGTACAACCTTATCGAGTACTTCGACCGTATTGGCCTTCGTCAGCCATTTCCCAGCGATCGAGAAGATGCAGCAGCGCTGTGTCTCTTTTTGTTTCCCCCCTCCGCTCGTTGTGAGCGATCGAGAAGATGCAGCAGCGCTGTGTCTCTTTTTGTTTCCCCCCTCCGCTCGTTGTGTTGACATGTTAATGCCAACTTCGTTTGCGTGCGTAATAGCCCAGAAATGATGCCGTCGGAGAGCCCAGAAAAAAAGGATGCCGGGGGAAGCGGAATACGGCGCAGAGATGGAAGTAGTGTGGCGGCGTCGCGAGTTGGATCTGTCATCAGTGTCGATGCCGCCGGGTATGACGACTTCTCTGTTTATTAATAATTTTAGAGTTAAAGGGAGAAATAGTTCCAATGCAGATTCGTGGGGTGTTGAGCCGCACGACTTCGTTTTTGACCGGACCCGGCTGGGGTGCAGATCGTGAGCACAGCCCTGCATCTCTAGATCGACTTCGTGTTGCAGCAATGGCCAGAATACCGGTAAGTTGCAATCGAGCAATGTGAGCTGGCTTGAGACAGCTGAGATGGTGCTGGCACCACACATGGTGAACTTACACAGCGCGACGGTGTTCACAAGCATGGCGTTGGTGGAATCAGTGTCCTCTCAACCTATGTCAGTGGATGGGTCGCACGAGGTTCGGAAGTATCCCGGACCCTCGGTCTCTGGTGTTAGCAATGATGCTTAATAAGCCAGTATTAGTCGAGAGCGCGGGGGACGGGGTGTAGCTGGTGTCCACGGACTTATTGTATGTGTTTAGTGAGTCGCTGGACAGCACTACAAGCAGGTCTGTCCAGCTGTAGTCGGGGTACGGGTCTGCGCCCGCAAACATGGAAGTTTGCGGGCGCAACCTGAGTGCGTCCGTGAGTGGGTTGGTGTAGGACGGCATGTACACGGATGTGCTGGCAAACACTATGGCGTGCGTATCGAATGTGTCAGGGGCGACGGTGGCGTCGAACAGACCGGTGGATAATGCCTCTGAGTAGATGAAAAAAGTCAATAGAGGCTCTCGTTTACCATGAAGAATTTATTAAAGCGCAAACATAGCCTCAAGCCTCGACCTCGAAAAATGTAGCCATCCCTTTTAGTGGCTACATGTCGCATACGCAGCAGTGTTGAACTCGATAATATGCAGTTCACTCATGTATTAGAAATTAGAACTAACAGGTACGCTCGATACTATATCGGTGGGCTGGTGCATGATATATTTCAGTTGCATCAGATTATATAGGCATTGATACCTCACTCGTATCCTAAACATCAATTAGAGAAAGGTTTGCACGTGTGTCCCCGGCCATTTTATTTATGAATAACCGCTTTTTATTGGCCGAAAACAGCCTACGGCGGCCCTGATTGGATATATTGCTGCCGAGCGCAGCGAAGAGGTTTGGCTAATACGGTATTGTTTAAGGGCGAGTTACGTCTCAACCATCAAAACTAGCACGGCATCTGTCCGTGTGTCCGTGCGTACGTCGCCCGCCACATAATTATATCAGATTGGAACAGAGTGTGTGTTGTTGTGATATTTTGTGGTACGAAAATGGACCAAGGGAAGAGTCTCAGTTACTAGACTGGCGTCATATGCGCTACACCTCTATTAATAAAGTTCAATTTTCTATTATCCATTTTTCATAGGCGGCAGGGGCTGATACATTTCCAAATTGAAGGTGTACCTCGCGAGTGTTTTGTTGCGTGTGTGGGTTGGATGTGCACCAGCTTGGCCATCTCGGATGAGGCACCCATGACGCATCGCCATGCCATTGAGGCAGTAAACCGATCACTACGAGACCTGATGGACAACGAGCAAGCACCGTTCGGAGGAAACATATGTATTCGACTTCCGACAGATTCTACCTGTTTTTATGAGAGGAACGCCAGCTGAAACGATTGATGCCTGTCTCAAGTCTTCGACGATGTGGCCCCGCTTCCGGCAGCTTCATCTTCCGGAGAACATTTGACTGCGGTCTGCCCAGAACGAGAGTACTACTGCGGAACTTGCCACTTTCTCGGAGTTTCTCCTTCAACACTCGGCAGTGACTACGTGAAAATTCCCAGTGACATGCTGATCTACAACCCGGCGGACGAATCCCAGGTAGACGCCGAGGAAATCCACCCGGGAACCGTTCGGAAGGGTTTGAAACGGATCATTGATGCGATGTTCGCAGACATTAACAACCCTGGGATTGCAACCGACGCGAGCAGGACGATTTTGACGACGATCAACTCTGTGGTGCAACGTATCAATGAAACTGTGGCGGAGCGCCTGGAAGGGAACTCCCATGAATGCCTGTCAACCGACAGTGTGAAGGACGATGATGACGCGAACTTCTTCGAGCCAGAAGTTCTGCACTCCGTTAACATCAACGGGGTTCCTCCACACAAACTCACACTGAAGATGGGGGCCCCCATCAAGATGATGAGGAATTTGAACCCCGATCTGGGACTGTGCAGTGGAACGCATCTTCGGGTGTCGAGCTCAAGCCCCTCGTCATCCACGCGACCATCATGACCGCCGAGGGCCAAGGCCAACACGTGCTAATCCCAAGGATTGTGTTCATCAGAGATGTGGACGCGCGCGACTTCCCTTTCCGTTCATGTCGCAAGCTGTTTCCGGTTCAGCCTGCATTCGCCATGACCATCAACAAAGCCCAGGGCCAAACCGTGCAGAATTTGAGACTGTGCCTGGCGACGCCCTGCTTTTCGCATGGGCAATTGTATGTGGCACTGTCGATGGTGACTGCCAGATCCATGTTCAAGGCGTTGATCGAGTATAAGCTAATGATTGAGGAAACCAGCATACTTAGCTAACTTTTATAAATACATTAAATTCGTGTTTGGATGTTTCACTTTTTCTTACCGTAAAGCAAACCGGTGTGTGTGTGAGTGAGGAAATGAGTGAGTGTTCTCTGGATTTTAGATCCAGAGTCTTGAGGGGTATCATTCTGCCCAAAATAACCTTTTCTTTTGATACAGGTACATAACCGAAAATAAACTTGGGTATAGTGTCCTTTGGAAAACCTGACCAAAGTAATATATGTTATATTACAGGTAAAAATAATCCGGAGTTCTCGTTATGGTCATATTCACCGTGAGATAACATAATTATACCATATATGTAATATATAATAAAATATACCCCATACAACGTTGCGGATAATTGTGCTTTAATAATGAATAACCTAATGACACTTAGTAAAACCAAGTGAATGTTGACTGTAGCGACTAGGGAAGACATCAAAACCCAATAACCAGAAATGTTGCACGAAGACAGTGGGTCAAACGAAGATAGTATCGTCGTCGGTTACACGACAGGGAACTTTACCACCATGCAGTAAGAGAAGCTGCCAGACAGAAATTTTCCTTCTACAAACGAAGCAGCTCACTGTTGGTAAGCCTTACACTGTAAGGTCGCAACAAAAGACACTTTGCTGCTATACAGTCGAGCATGGAGCACTAACCAACTTACTGATATGGTCCTTCCTCTGCCTCTTACTGTCGTTGGGGTCCGTCGGCAGACGACGAGAGGATGCTTCATCATTATGGCAAAGCATCAAGTAACAGGGTCTATTCGATAACAAAAATCCAGAGCTTCCTCGTGTAAAACACGGCATTAGTATAGATTAATCTATCGAAAATGTCAACAGTTATTAACCCTTTCGCGGTACAAGGGCGCATTTCTCGCCCTTTAAGCTACTTCTCAAAACACGGTAGGAAATCCCCCTCTAAAATTTTGCGCCCTTTTACAGAAGTTTTTACCGTATTTTATAACATATCATAAACGGTACAATCAGTAATCATCCTACCATACTGAAACCAAGTAACAAACGTATATCAGGCACTATCATCAAATCATTAAAACTGATTTGTTACAAGAGATATGCAATGCGAGTACCGTGAATTTGTAAAAGGGCGATTTTTGCGCCCTTTAACAATCAAATGACTTACACTTGTATACTATAGTTTACCTAAGTGGCTCGCGAAAGGGTTAATAGTATCTTTGATTGTACAATGGAATTGTGTTAGGTTTTCAACCAGAGGTCGCGGGTTCAATCCCGCTTTGACAACATTTTTTCCTCCACTTGCTTTTTGTATTGGGCTCCAATTCAGGCCCAGCGGAGGCGGGCGGTTCTCCTAGCGCTATCCTTAATCCCTCCGAAATCGCTTTGTGATCCCCCCTACGCGTAACGAGGGGTAGCACTGTACGGCAGTTCTTTGGATTTTCCAGAGTAGTTAAGGCGACTAGCCGAGCGCCGCCCGCTACGCGGGCGGGGGTTTAGGTTTGGTCCCAGTTGTGTGGTATAATAGTTAGCACAGAAAGGAACAATAGAGAGGTTTAGTTTTGTACATTACATCACGCTTTTCATTATAAAATGCCCAAAATAAGCGAGTCCCCCAACCCTATACTGTCATTGATGTAATGCAAGACAAGAAATCCATTATAAGCAGCCACGTGCATTATAGATCTAAGAAGATATATCCTTTTTATGGTGATCGCTTCAATCGATCTGATTCGGAGGGGTTTGAAGTTGCAACGCGCTACCTCCATTCCGAATTCCGCGCGTGAAGCAAACAGGATACCCACCGCCAAGGCGATGACTCTAGATGATCTCGACGACCTGAACAACAGGGGCATACTTTCAGACGACGTGCTTAGTGTTTCTCAAACTACACCAACAGAGCGTCCAAGCATACTAACCATGTATTTCCACATGCAAGGAAGGGTGTGGCAATCGTCTTAATGCCTTCAGACTGGGAATGTTGACGCCTTGAGCTGTATGAATAATTACAGGAAATCGTTGATGTCATAAACTTGATGTCGATTAAAGTGGAATCGATACCAGCAGATTACCTCTGGCGTCGAAACGTGTCCGCCGGTATTGGAATCTCCTCAACCTCCTTCTCCATCTCAGCATGGATTAGCTGAACAAGTAGGTAGGTCTTCATCTTCGGTCAGCGTCGTAAGAACCGTATTCATGCTGCAAACTTGCATTTACCTCTCAAACAAAATCACTTCAACGAGAGTGATGGTCAGTCTTCAACGCTTAATGCAAAATTTTAGTGGAAGTTTGCTAAACGTTTAACATTCAAATACATTATCGTTATCGGGAACCCAATTGGAGATAATGGAAAACGTAATGCAATGTACAAAACAAACCCTCTCTAATATATTATTAGAATTTCGACAGCAGTTCAACTATCGAAGTCAACATTGCTTAAAATAACTGTCGCGACGTCCGAATAGACGCCACCTTCACAACGGTAAGAAGAGCAATAGGCCTCTCCTCCCAGTTGAGTCTCGGGAAGATGGAGGCTTCGCCGCCACCGGGGATGGCGGTCTCCGGGCTCATGCAGCAACTAAAAAGTGGCGAAATTTCCAAGATGCAGCTCTTCCAGCGGCTTGCCATGCTTCAAGTGACATCAAGCAGCGGCAGTTCTAACGTTGTGCCTCCCCCCACTCCAACGACGGTGAACAATCAGGTGCCGTCAATACTGACTGATGCAGACTTCAGAGAGTTTCCACAGGGACCCGGAGCAGATTCAACGCCAGCGTTCTCATTTTCCGTGGCTGGAAGCCGTACACCTCAGTTTAATGCTACCCAACCGCCGCTTGCCCCCGCACAATTTTCATTTGGCGCTGCTGTGACACCCATGGCGTTGTTTCCTCAACCAATACCAGCCACCATCAGGGCGTCACGTTCCTTTTCGATGCCAGACCCAGCCGCGATGATCTCCAAACCGGGTGCCACAATCGTGGAAAGTGACGCAGAATTTCTTGCGACGGGAGTATCACACGATAAGGCTAAGCGGTTCAGTGTCCAAGAGTGGATGGCTAATAAGACGCGAGCTTCTGCCTCGAGCCAAGTGAGCAACGCACTGCGACTTCATTACCAGCAGCAGGCTCAAGCACAGGCAGAAGATTTCCTTTTGGCGGACCCACAGTCAATGCCCTTCGATAAACGCGACGAAGAACTTCGCGATCCACTTGGGGTTGGTGCATACGAGAATAGCACTTTTGCTCCATATCCACAGCC
This sequence comes from Phytophthora foliorum, assembly GCA_024679135.1. Classification (NCBI taxonomy): domain Eukaryota; phylum Oomycota; class Peronosporomycetes; order Peronosporales; family Peronosporaceae; genus Phytophthora; species Phytophthora foliorum. The sequence continues at coordinate 7,369 of JAHWLE010000861.1, forward strand.
CATGGAAAAATCATTATCAGATTTCGGAGAAGCTGACGCTCATTTCTCCAGAGAGCGAGACGAGAATCGACAGAGTTATTCATATGCGCCACATGACAATCCGTCAGGCCAGGCACAGCTTGTTGGTGACAATTTTGGCTTTACCCGCGGGGAAAGGGGCGAACAGGAGTATCTCGACTTTACTGAGCAATTCCGTGACGAACTTGATGATGATCACACGCCCAACGGCAATAACGGGGGAAAAGGTGGCGTACCCGGAGGCAATAACAACACAGACGGGAAATTCCACGCCCGCGTAACTCGCTGGAAGTCGCAGAAGGATGCAATTCGAGAACAGATGAAGCAGCAACTACTGCAATCGGAACTCGACGAATGCACGTTTGCACCTAAGATTAACCCGAAGTCCACCAAAGTTGTCGCGAAATTACGTGGGCGGCAGTCCGCGAGTGTTTCCAATCAGGGCCTGGGTATACTGCAAGCTGTCTCTGAACGACTGTATCAGGAAGCGGATAACTACAGAATTCGAGAAGAGCTCGCAACAAAGCTGAAAGCTGACGAAGAGGCCGAGATCGAGCGCCAGTGCACATTCAAGCCAAAGATCAACCACAGCGAGAAAGTGAAGGCAAAGTACATGGAAATGAAGACAACTTCTTCTCCATCACTAACTGTAGCATCTCGTGAGGCTGCAGCGAAGGAGCTGGCTGAATGCACATTCTACCCCAAAGTGAATGGGATTCGATCTGAGATGGTATCTGCACAACTTTACTTGCAACAGAATATTTACGATCGCTTGAGCAAACCATGCTGTGGAGACTCCGAGGACGGGAAATCTCCAACTATAGGGCGTAGCGGCAGAAGGAGGAGCTTATCCCTGTTTGGGGACGATGATGACGAGGATCGGAACAACTTAGATGTGGATTCACCGCAATCAAGCCAAGACGATATATCGGTGAGACCTGGTGGCAAAAGTCGGCGTCGATCATCATCAGGTGCACGAGGTGGGCAGGGACCCCGTTCTGTGGGCACTGAGCAGGCCCAAGAGAGCAAAGAAGAACGGGCCCGCCAATTTAAAAACTTCATTGAACGACAGAAGTTTCACGAGCAGGCACGTCACAAGCGAATTGAGCTGACCAAGCAGCAGTTGACTCCAGGCTACAAGCCTACCATCAACAAGAAGTCGCTTGCCATGATGGACAATGGCCGCAAAGGCGACTTTCTTGAGCGCATCTCTACGTATGCGCTGCGTAAAGAGCACGACAACGTCAAGAAGAAGACGGTGCGATCGACGGTAGGTGGCGATGATGCCGTTGCTTGCTTTTAAATGGTTAATAACTCTTTATTTGCATGCAGGACCCAAATTGCACGTTCAAGCCGGCGATCAACCAGGCAAGCATAAAGAGAAAGCCCCGCTCCATCACGGAGCTTAGTCGTGGAGATCTGTTGCGCCGAGAGACGACACAGCGACTGATGAAGCTCAAGATGGAGCAGGAGGAGATGGCGGCATTGACCTTCCGGCCGCAGTTGAACCGCATGTCGGAGCGTCATGAGGGACGACTGAAAATCCTCACGAGCCCTGACACGTACTTGCAGCGCATTCAGCAGCAGAGTCAGGCTCACACCATCAAGCAGCGTCGAGCCATCCAAGAGAAGGAAATGGGTGAATTCGCCGAGTGCACTTTCAAGCCGCGCACGATCGAGGCTCCAGCATACGTGCAGCGCATTGCCAGAAGCGTGTCACTCACAAAAGCTCTGCGTTCCCAGCAGCAAGCAGCAGCTCGGGCGAGAGAGAAACCCGACTGGAAGTAGCAGCCTGTAGAATGAACACTAACCATGCATCAAGTTGAAGTCATTTGGTATTTTTTAGCTCGAGCCTTTTTGGGGAATGGAGCAACCTCGACACTTGACCCACCAGCGCACAAGCTCCAACGAAGTCACACACAAAATCGCAGGATGGGTCTTGGATACTAGCATTGAAGCTTATGTGGTCTCATCCATCGGAGGTGCTGCTGCCACTAACAGCGATGTGATGATGATGCGCTTTCTGCTTTCGTTCTTCGCTGTTCAGGAAATGAAGAGGGGTTCATGACTCACATTGCATCCACGACTCTGTTGATCTACGTGTTGGTGTCGCTTGTGCTGACATAATTCTTGGCGTTGATGTGATCAGCCACGAAAAGCATGCCCCACCGAATTGCTGCAGTTCACCCTGGTGTGCTCGAACCGATACGGGGGAACCGGCTACACGTTCTCGGTACAGACAAGCTGGATGGCGGAATCTGAGGTGATGCATGTACATTTAGTACATGTGACGACGCTGTCTCCTCGTACAAGGTGAATACATGGTTCAGTAAAGCGTATCGGAAGAAGAAAAAAGCATAGTTAAGGATCCGTCCGATCAAACTCCCGACAGGATATCTATCTACTAACGTTCTTGTCCCTTTTCGATGTGGAGAGAGTATAAGAGCGACCCGCGCGACGAGCTCGAAAACAAATGAATGAAGTAAGGCGCTGCTCGCACTGCATAAGCGCGCGCGAGGCGTCGTCGACGGCCATGCCCAGCTGTCACTTTACAGGAAGTACGGCACCAGCGCGCGCTGGTTGAAGCCATCCGATGACTCGGCAACCTGAAACAGTAAAAAAATAAAAAATAAAGCCGTGAGACCAAGTGCACGCCGAAACAAATCCACACAACGATATCTCGAATCGTACCTCGCGGAACAGCTTGAAATCACGCTCGAGGTTCTCGTCGAACGACAGGATGGCGGCAACATTACCGCACCGGTAGCAGTAGTTGGGGGCCGACCAGACCGTCACGAGGCTATTGTCAAACATGTACTTGTACCCTTCCTGCACGAGCTGATGCGCACGACAGATGAGGTCCAGTCCGTTAATCTGGTTGAACTCCTGCGTGACCTTGGCGCCGAAGAGGTAGCCGGCACCCCGCGGACTCATGGCCCACGTCTCAATGTCCTCGGGGTCGGACCACATGAGGTCGCAGAAAGAGCCTTCGTGGGGGATCTCCTGCTGGCGCTCTATTGTCCGGATCTGGTCCAGCGTGCGGAGCTCGGGCGACAAGCCACCATGCACGCACAGCACGCGTCCGTCAATGATGGCGGCCAGGTTGAGGTAGTCGAACACGTCCGTGCAGTACTTCCACGGGTTGGCGTTGCCGTACTTGCGCACGCACTCCTCGTAGAAGCCGTAGACCTGCGTGATCTGCCGGCACTCGTGGTTGCCACGCAGCAGCGTGATGCGGTCCGGGTAGCGCGCCTTGAGGCACAGCAGCAGCTCGAACGTCTCGACGCTGTTGTGTCCGCGGTCCACAAAGTCGCCCTGAAGGAAGAAAACAAAGTCAGGATCGTTCTACCCTCGGTAGGGCGAGCGAGCCTACCATGAAGACGTAGTTGGTGTCCTGGATGTCGCCGCCGCAGCGGAAGAGCTCCAGCAGGTCGAAGAACTGGCCGTGGATGTCCCCGCAGACCGTCACGGGGCTGCTCACGGGCTGCACGTTGGACTCCTCGATGAGCAGCAGCTTGACCATCTCGCACACCTGCTTGAGCTCCAGCTCCGTCAGCACCTGACCGTTGCGCAGGTTCTCGATCCACTGGTCGGGGCCGCTGCCGCTGCTCGCGGGCTTGACCTCCTCCAGCGCCACGTCGTTCACGCTCGTCATGCTGCCAGACCTCTCTTCGTGTAACAATAGACTGGACGTCGCCGTCTCCCCCTGTGTTTTTGGGATGGGGGACCTTGGGTACACAACCGTACCCAACATTACGTCGCACCACATGAACGAAGAGTGATGGTCACTTCAACTTTCTTTACTTAGACACGCCAAGCAGCATGGCGACCAAGCAGCAGCAGCGCGCACGGCCTCCGCATAGCGGCGCAGTGAAGCCGTCGCCTCTGGCAGCGCGGGTGCATCGTAGAGAGGCGGCAGCGTTCCCTCGCGCGGGCCTCTGGAGCTGGACGGACGATGGCGCCAAGGACGAGCTCATCGAGAGCATGTTGCGCGAATGTGTACCGCCTGTGGCGGTGCCTGCGACGCCAGCAATGAACGGCAATGCGCCACTGACTGGCAACAACCGCTCGCTGCTGATCTTTCAGCGCCAGAGGCTCGCGACCGCCGGCCCACACTCGCATCTGCAGTCGCCGCAGCAGCCAACAGGTCCACAAATGCCCAGGAGAACGCAGCAGACGCGGAACTTGCAGTCACCGCCGACGCCGCTGCCCCCGCCACAACTTCAGCCAATGTCCTCCAAGAACTTGGTGGCGGCTGCGGCGCCTTCTACGGGACAGGAAGCGTGGAAAGCCTTTAAAGTCGCACATCGCACCAACAAGATTCTAACCAAGACACGGAAGGTGATCAACAGTTTGATGCAACAGAACGGCGCGATGAACGACGGAGAAGATACAAATGCGACGCAGCAGAATGGAGAGGCTAGCAATCCAGCTGAAAACGATGGGGATGCAGATGCGGATGAAAAAGACGAAGAGAGTGAAGAGGCACGCGCTGCGGCGGCGGCACTGGCCAAACTGGTGGAGGCGAAGGCAAAATTTCAACGAGAGGTGCTAGATGCTGATAGTGATCACGCAAATGGTTGCTCAAATGGCGTTGGCGACGTACAAAGCGGCTCCGAGGACTTTTGGAGGCTCTACAAGAACAGTACGACGTGCAAACGACCGGACTCAGCACGAGGCCGCTACATATCAAACTGCCAAGGCTCATCGCTGTTGGTACTGCCCGTGCTCGACCTTAAGCGGTCATCCAGGTATGAGCGTGCAAACCAAGCACTCCTCTACGATAATTACTACTTCGGTGACAAGCGCGCAGAGGCGCTGGGCGATGCACTTCATCTACTTCCTGTACCGGTGCAGACATTGTCAATGAAGAACGTGGGTGTTTCTGGTAGTGGATCATCCGCCATTATGAACGGCATACCCATGAAGCAACTGAAGCACCTCAACTTCTCAGAAAACCGACTGGGCACGAAGGGAACCCTCACCATTTACAAGACGCTGGAGAACCCGCAAATTCACCTGAAGTCGCTGGATCTTGGCAACAATCAGCTGGGCGACCAAGCAGTGAGAACATTGATGCAGTGCTTGCTAAATCGGTGCACACTGGAGCACTTAGATCTTAGACGCAACCACATTTTCCACGCTGCAATTTCGATTGGAGAACTCCTGCGCATTACGACACCCCTCACATCGCTCAACCTATCCTGGAACAATATTCGTGGTGAGCCAGCTCAGCATTTAGCGCGATGCATGATGGAAAACTTGACACTTACTCATTTGGACCTGTCGGACAACACATTGGGCAACAATGGAAAAGCAGACGCTGATCTTGGCGCGTGCTTAGCAACAAATAAGTCGCTGCGGTATTTGGACATTTCGAATAACCACGTCCAGGCCAAATCCGTTCTGATATATGTAAACTGCCTTCAGCAGAACATAGCCCTGGAAACCCTAGTAATTCGTGGCAATCCAATAGGTGTATTGGGAGGGGAAGCAATCCTGCGTTCGATTGCTTCAGGGTCAATTCCAAAGTGCCAGATCGATATTGGTGATTGCAATTTGGAAATACTGGATAGCAACCTGGAGGGCACGATCTACGGGGGAGGCACGTTCAATCTGAATCTCAGTGAACGAACTGACGGCATTTTGCTGAGGGAACTGTTACAGCTTGTGTGGAAAGGTAAATCAGAGACTGTGGACACCACGCACAATGGAGCACCATTCAGCTTCAACAGGAAAGATGAGAAGGCGATGATGACGTCAATTCCATCACAAGGGTACATGCAGATGAAAGTCCAGCCATGCTACGACCGGCACGAAGAGCTGATCTCCACAGGTGGCTTTGATAGAATCGTAATGCTGATGAATCGGTCGTTCGGCCACTCGCACAGTGGTAACGAGGCTGCCAAGTTATTTTGTATCCGCATCTTGGCAGAGGAGTATACATTTATGGTGGCTGAGGCGAATACACTCCTGTCACTTTTCGAGCCGCACACTTCCCAGGTAGAGAAGGCAAGCGCTGCAGCCGCACTAATACCTCAAATCCTTCAGACTCCGTCTGCGCAAGCCAAAATTGCACAGGCCGCCACAGAGGAAATCTATGACTGCGCTTCCATGAACACTCCCAACGAGTTTTTCGAGGACAAAGATGCAGACGGGAAGATCGATGTGTGTGGCGATATCTGCGTAACAATTGGACTCGAGAGTCTTTCTGACATTGAACAGAGCCATGTTGAGCAGAAAGTGGGGAAATGGATTTCATTTAACGTGAACAACCCGAGTGGGAGGTACCAACTAAACATGGCGAACTCAATTGATCGCCGTATTCTCATGCGGATTCTGGAAGTAAACAAGGCAGAGCGGAAAATGAGGCAGCAGCTGAAGCTAATGGACACATCGCAACATGGTTTAGTAGCACAACCGCTTCAAGGCGGATTTCGGAATATGCGGCTGAACCACTTGGCGATCGTAATGGGGACTAGCTGGCAATTTCCACGCTTGGGGATTCTTGAGTTCGACTTTGTCATGACGCGACGGCCTTACGCAATTTGCACGGCGCTCAATGACGGCGCGTTTGAACAGTTCCTGAAAGAGTTCAAGCAGTTGCAAGTGACGGCTGAAATGAAGCTTGTCGGGTTGCGCTCAATTTCGACGCTGTATTATTTCACGTGTAGTCAGGCACAGCGCATTATGGAGCACTTCGGCACATTTGAGCGCGACCCAACCACGGGCTGTCTATTTCGCGGTGAAGTTTTTATCGTGCTGTTCAGTAGAATTGTTGACGAGTGGAACCTGAGCGAGACACTGTCGTTGCTGGATCTCACCACGAAAACGCAGGTGCTGGATCGACTGGGTGTGCTGAACTGTTTCCATCCACTGCAGCAAATCGAAACGTACAGGCAGCTACAGTTAAACGTGTTTGACCATCGTCAAGTGATTTTGCTGCTCATCAAGTTGGCAGCAAGTGGAGAGGCAGAACTAACGAATGCCCAGCTCAATGGAGACGCAATCGAGTCTGATGTGTGGAGAACTTGGACAAGTGACGATAAGCTACCTGCTCAGGGCGTGCTGAGCTGTTCAATGCGCGCGGTGAACGCCGTTCAATCAGAGGCACAATTACCACCGACAAGTGTCCGCAAGAAACTTCTGCAGATTTTATTATTCAAGCTGGAGGATAAAGCACATGAGCTGACATTGCTATAGACAAGATGAACCGCGGTGTTAATGAAAATGTGATCTAATGCCTACCATCGTACGATTCGTAGGTCAGTTTATCCGTGATCATCTTGAATTACTTGCGCGTGATCAAACGGGCTGCCACAAAAGATGCCGATGCTACCAGCGTGGCGAGTGCAACAAGCGCCACCTTATCATCACGCACTTTGTTCCACCTCGCTGCCAGTGACGTCGTGATTGTTGATACCATGCCATTTCCACTAGCTGTACTTGACTTCGCGTGCGCCTTCTTCCGCAAGGACTCCTTAGCCACCGATTTCTTCTTCTTGGTCTTTGTGCCACACTTGCCACCACAGCCCTTACCGTCACCACCAGAAGAGCAACACGACCCGCTGCCACCGCAGCACCCACCTTCACCGTGGTGGTGATCATCCCCCTCGTGAACGTGGCCATGATCGTGCGTGTGGTCGTGGTCGTGGCCATGGCCGTGACCATGGCCGTGGTCACCACAGCTGCCATCACCATTGCAAGACGAAGAAGCCGCCGCCTTTGCCTTCGACAAAGCCTTGGATCGATCTGCCGCCGACAAATCACCCTCCGTGCGGATTTGCTCGCGAATAGCAGCTGCCGCTAACGTAGTGGGCTTGGAGCGTGAGATCACTTTACCTGTGATGTGGAATCGAGCCGCGGTAAGGACGTTTACCTCCGCCGTGCACCCGATGAGGGAGTCATCGCGTGGAAGAAGCACCTTGGTATAATTCTTCGTGTGTGCCACCGTGTACTTCTTATCGTCGGATACCTCCGTGTTCACCCATACCTTTTGCGTGGTGCCCACGAGCTGTGTGTACGGCTCAAACGTCTCAAAGAGCTTCGTGAGCTTACGGCTGCGGTTCTTCACCACCTGTGTCGGAACGCGTTTCATCTTAGCCGCCGGCGTTCCCGGGCGAGGATAGAACTGAGAAATGTTCATAATGTGGAAACGATACTTCTCCACAAGCTCCATCGTCTCGTCAAAGTGCTTCTCCGTCTCCGTGGGGAAGCCACAGATGATGTCAGTCGCAAGCGTAAGATCCGGTACCTTAGCGAGCAGCTCGTCAGCCACACGACGGAATTCGCCCGCCGTGTACTCTCGGTTCATGGCCAGCAGTACATCGTCACTACCAGACTGCACAGGCACATGCAGGAACGAGTACACTCGTTCATGATTCAGCACTTCAGCGATCGCCTCCAGATGATCCAGGATATACGGGGGGTTGGTCATGCCCACACGGAGCATGACACCAGCTGGCACCACTTCCAGCAGCTTGCGCATGAGCGTAGGTAGATCGGTGCCAATATCAATACCGTACGCCCCGGTATCTTCACTCGAGAGCCAAATCTCCGTCACCCCTTCGTTAATCACCGTCTGTGCTCGAGACACGATAGCTTCGGGCGTGTAGCTGCCCAGTTTGCCACGTGCGTGGCGGGTCTTGCAGTATGTGCAGGCACCCAGACACCCGGTGCTCAGCGGGATGATCTCCACCATGGGGTTCTTGCGGATCTTGGGCAGGTCGAGCTCCGGCAGTCGGTTCTTGGCCAGCAGCCTCACCGTGTGGCCCTTGAGCGTCTCCTCGACGACTTCCACGACCCGGTCCACTTGCTGGATGCCGACGATGCTGACCTCCTCCAGCCCCTTGAGGTGCCTGTCCGCCTGCGGCACGCAGCCGGCCACGACGACGGCCTTGTTCTGCTTGCGGCCCTTGACGGCCAGGTGCATGAAGGCCGCCTGGGACGGGTCCTTGACCGTGCAGCTGTTGAGCAGCCAGAGCTGCGCCGCG
>JAHWLE010000862.1:0-16376 GCA_024679135.1 Phytophthora foliorum
CCCCGAGCCGAGGCGGAGGCCTGGGGCACCGGAGACGACGAGGACGGATGGATGCCCAAGCCTGCGCGGCTCCACTCGGGCCGCACGCGGTCCTGCGCCGTTTGCTTCGCCTCTTTACAGTACACGGCGGCCGCCAGCTGGGACGAGTACCTGCAGAGCGAGGAGTATCTGCGCCAGCTGCAGGCCAACGTCCTGCAGGACGCGTTCGTGTCCGCCCTGATCTGCGGAGAGAACACGGCGGGCGACCTGCCCACGGAGCACAGGATGCACAAGAACCGGAAGCTCAAGTGCCGCCAGAGCGTCACGGATTACAGGAACATGACGAGCGCCGGGGTCGTGGACAAGTCCGGCATGGAGAAAGGCTCCATCCGGACGCTGGAGGAGATGCTCATTGAGGCGCTGCCCACGCCCGTGTTCACACACGTGCTGGAGAGGAGGCTGGCTGTTATTTCTCATAGCGCTAAAATTGCGTGTGAGTTGATGAGTCAGGATGGAGTCAAAAAGGCCCCGAGACCCGTAGAGACCGCGCCGGCCAATGAGGAGCTGCATCATTTGGCCATTCACACGCTCTCGGCGCTGCTGGGATCGTTTGATTACAAGAACCCTCAAGCGTTGAGATCCTTTGAGGAGCTGTCGCAGTTGTTGACGTGCTTCCCTGTGCTGTCGTTGTACTCGTTCTGGAGCCCAACGAAAAAGGCGCCGGATAAGGCGTTGGTGGTGGGGAAAAAGGCGGTTGAGGCTTCCTCAGTGACGTCGAGTTCTGACTCGCATGGAGCGCAATGTGCGGTGGATGGAGTGGATAATACGTTCTGGCAATCGCAGCCAAGACCAGGGGTTGTGAACTTTATCGTGCGATCAACGGAGCTGGAGAAGGTGACATCGATTGCGATTCACTGGCATATGAAGTATGTTCCGCAGGGCGTTGGTGTTCAGTATCGTGTTAAGGGGAGTGAGAATTTTGTTCAACTGGTAGAGGATCGAGCTGTCTCGCCATCAGGGCCTACGCTTATCGAAGCAAGGTTCCCACCGTCTTGCCAAGAGGCTCGGATCATCATGTCAGGCACACCGTCTTCGAATCGAAATGGTACATACGCGATCGAACACTTGCGATTGAACATGCCTGCTCCCGGTTCTCTTTTCGCAGACCCCAAATCAACTTTGAGCGCAGTTGCGAGTTGGCTTCTTGGGGCTTTGGAGACTGCTGATGAAATCATGGCTGCAGAAGCTATTGGTGCACTCAGGGCTTGGGCACTGTCAACGGCATCGCTTAGTGTCACGATGCAATTTGTCGATATGCTTTTACGTTTCAATGGTCAGGACGAGGACCCCAACCGAAACCGAATTGCAACACTAGCATTGGAGCAAGGCCGTCAGTTGTACAACGGAATAAACGCTTACCATCGGGAAGAATCCCAGCGCTTGGCACACGAGGGAGATACGGTCGGCTTTGGCGATGTTCGTAGAGTTGCAGCGCTTTTTGAGTCATCGGTTTGTTCGTCTGGTGTGATTGTCGAAGACGGAGGCCTCGTCGTCCGAACGAGAGAAACAAGCTACCAGTATGCAGCTGTGAACTGTGGTATATTGTCCGGAAAGGCTTCCTGGAAATTCCGTCTCGATACGGATACACAGGACGACGAAATGACATGCTTCGGTGCTGCAATACTTCCTGTAACCGTGAACGGTTACGATTCATCTCCTAGTCTTTGGATGTTACGTGGCTATAACGGCAATCTATATGCACGTGGTCACAAACTTAGTCGAACTATTGGTAAGGTGCACCCTGGTGATATTGTTCAAGTTGATGTGGATATGAGTGAAGGCTCCCTATCGTACAAAATTAACGGTACAGATTATGGAGTGGTATTTACTGATCTTGCGGGCCACGAAGTGCATCCTGCTGTATCGTTTTATGGCTCAGGCAAAGTAATTACCTTGCTTGGAGTCACCAAGTGGGATTGTACCAGCACAGGACCGGCCGACATTGACCCGGTGTTCCTTTCAAGCGTGAGGGAGTATCATTTTTCGGTCGGGTACGGAACGTTGGGGAAAGGTGGCCAACTTGGTTATGCAAGTAATGGAGACTCGAATGCTGTGTCAGGCAACGCACCAGCTACGGGCAGTACCTCGATCCACATTAGTGGTGAGGCTAAACAACGCTGTTTATCGACGCATCCGCCTTCTCACGGCGATGCCTACGTCATTTATGATTTGTCCGAAGCGTACAGCATGATCAGTGGTGCGGTAGCTATCAATGACGACACACGCAATGAAATTCTCCAGAATCGCGGAGTCTTGCTGGTGTTTAAGATAATTGGCGACGATAAGTTGCTGTGGCAGTCGAAGCCAATGTCTGAAATCCATCTTATTGAGCAGTTTGAAATCCCTGTGAAAGACGTACGAATGCTGGAGCTAAAGGTGTCATGCCCAGGATCAAACCATTGTGCGCACGCAGTTTGGGTTGACCCTTGTTTGCATCCTGTTGGAGAGTGGTCGTGTTCAAAGTGTTCTTTTGTTAACAAAGGGTCTTCAAAAACATGCACGGTTTGCATGAATGAATCCCGAGATGAAAGTTCGGTGTCTATCGCGGCAACTAACATGGATGCCGAGTCAAAGGAATCACCACAGGCGTGCAAAGCGAGTGATAATGTTGTTCAGTGTTCGGAATCTCTCAGCCAACTGGGTGCCACAATCATACGTCAAATCTACGACTTGTACCAGCTTGGTTCGGAAAGCACGAGTTCGTCCGTATCATCCACGAAGTCTTCTGTTCCCTTTGAAGAACCTTTTTGCCGTCAACCTAGCAAGGATGTTTTTTCTTTGCTATTGACTATACTCAAGCGATTCCACGCTCAATGCGTTACACCTGGGGAGGATTTGAATCCAAGCAGAGACGAAAAGAACCGGCGAGATGGTTGTGTGCACATACTCGGGATTATCAGTGCCAATCTGGAGAGCATTGAAAGCCACAACATTAAAGATCCCGCAGCAGAACTGGGTATTTTGCCCGAACTGGTTGCCAATCTACGAGGGGAGCTCGAGACAATGGCACAGATTCGTGAAGAAAATGATACTCCAAAGATGAATCTTGCGGAAGATGTTCAAAAGGCCGCTGCTCAAACTATCGTGTCCGGGATCTCTGTGTTATACCCTTCGCCGATTGAGAAATTGGAGTTACTGCTTCAGTTGCTTCGTTCATATATCGACCGTCCTTTGGATGTGACGTCAGCAAGCTATTTTGTTTTGACATCTGTAATGGAGCTTCTTGCTGCTCCTGGGCCAGATGGAATATTGACTTTCATGCCTTTCATGGCAGAATTCGCCGAATCTAGAGGATCAAACTCCCATCAAACCGAAGATGCGGTGTGGATCTCAGCGGTAACTGATGCAGTGGGTCTTCTCATGGATGTAGCGGTGAAGTCACACCGAACACAACTTGAAGCCGACGTGGATGATATGCAGGCCCTTTCGCGTGACTCAGTTCTGAAAGGTGACAAGTTTTCTGACATTGCAATTCGCTTGCTGAAGACCTATCAACTATACTTGCTATCAGAAGCTGTGGAGCTTACAAAGACAAATTCCACCGATAATGACTCAAGTAATCCAAGAGATGGGAAGCAGCCTCGAACCATGCTCCAGCGAAGAATCCAAGTTCAGGAAGCGACTACTCAGTTCGGGGTTTTGTCACTAAACGCATATCGAGATCTGATTGATAGTATTGTCGCATTTCAGGCAGAAGAATCGTTCCTTCTTTCCCGAACAGCAGCAGCTCTCCAAGCTAGTGTCCGCTCTTACAAGATCCCCTTGCTGTCAGAGGTACTTCCTTGGTTTGTGTCCTGCCTGTGCCTGCTGCGCCGACAAACATGGCTAGCCCGTCCAATACTCCCGGCAATTGTAAGACTTCTTGAAACGTTGGATCACTATTGCTCGGAATCGCAGACTGTGAGTAAGTCCGCGCATCGATTTCAGCAACTTGAAGCGCATCAAAAGACAAGACTGATTGAGTCACAGGAAATGGAACGCGCTGCTGCGCTAGAAAGGGACCCCAGCTTCCGATCACACACATCCAAGCGGTTATATAATGTTTTTCACCAGCTTTACACGGGGGAAAAGGATCATTTCGAAGGGCAGATTGGGTTTCAGTTTGAAGCAACAAGCTCTTTCTTTATCGTTGCGCTTGGGCGTTCTGTCAACCCTACCAGACATGGTGGCAGGCTAACGCGTGAACACACTATTCGGCTGTGGGAAGAAGGATCACAATTGCTTGTAGCCCAAGTCACGGTTGGAGGGAGCTCAAAAAAGGACGCTTTGGGGTATGCTCTCGAAATGCTGCCATCCCCCACAAAAATCACTCAGGGGAAGCTGTACCGGTTGACAACGCAGGAATTTGCAAACGGAGGAGACCCGTGGTACAAAAAGGAGAATTTGCCTGATGAAGAGTATGACGAATCGTTCATCAAAATTTTGCGCGACTGTTATGCATCAGGATCTGTGGGTTTCCCTGGATCTCAAAACATGATGGGTGCTGCCTACGGAGTTCCGACTTTTATGGTTCAAGACGAAACTCCCTTGGCTAGTCTTCCACGGTTTGTCCCACCACATGGTTGCCTTTCACTGCGATTCAATACCAAGAAAAAGTTGGACTCAGTCTGTGTCAGCCATACTGGGACATCAGTGTATGTGAAAGATGACACGGATACATGGCGGACTTGTCTTTTGCGAACAGCTTTTCTTCATGGAGTGCACTCTGTTGATTATGCGCTCAAATGCTCGCGTGCTGGAGGCAATGTATCTGGACATGTTTCTATTGGAGTTGATTGGCACCAACCAATAGGAGGAATTCGTTTGGACTCGCAGCAATCTGCGAACAAAACTTTTCTTGGAGGGAGTCTAACAAGTATCGGATGGATGCCCTCTATCGGTGCTCTTTGGGTTAAAGGCATCCGCTACGACTACGGCCCAAAACTTGCAATTGCCGCTGGCGATATCTTTACGGTAACGATCGACTACGATTTACTACTTCTATCGTTTGCATACAACGGGAAAGACCTAGGTGTCGCAGTGGGACCTCATGAATTTCGACCGCTTGGAACGACCACTGAGGGGCTTCCTGAAGTGGTTACAACTGGTGTGTCACTCTACGGTTCCCAAGACGTTGTTCAAGTGCGCCCTTCAGGTATTGCGAAGTCTACGCTTCGTATCCACTGGCTTTTTGACTTGCACAACTCGCTAGCTTCTCTTGCTGGGCGAATAACCAGTACGTTGATTGCTGGGCACCCAGTAGATAGCGTGGAAGAGGAGTTACTGCCATGGCTGCAGTCGCCGCTACTAAGTGGAGGTATTGCTGAGTTAAGTACAGTTGAACAACAACTCACCGCAAGTCTGCCATTGCGCTGGAATGATGCACTTCAAGCAGAATGTTCCCGATATCCGTCAATGGGTCAGGCTGCTGGATCGGGCATCTTGACAAGCTTGTCGCAACCTGCACCACCTAGTGCAGAAAATGATTCCGTTCTGAGGAAGCGCGGCTCTGGAGGACGCTTAGATTCGGATAAGACTGTATACCAGCGTGATGCTTCATTTTGGGGAAATTGGACAGCGGACATGACGGAGCGCGGAACCGTACAGCTAATTCTTTCCTGGCTAGAAAAACACTCCCCTGATCGTACCTTCTTGAGTCGGCTTGGTAAATTCCCGTCGTGCGAACGATGGATGTGTGCAGCTCTGATTATGCATGCGCCATCTCACGTTCTTCAAGAGGTACAAGCCATTGCAGCGGGTGCAGGGGCAAGTGTTGCTGGTGAAGTTGTCGGTGCAGCATTTTTCCTTGCCCACTCTAATTTAACACCATCTGATGATTTGATTCGCGTCTGGAAGCGAATCATAATGCTACGTCATTGGCTAATCAAGACGAGACAGGGATACCGGGCAAAAGAAGCTGATGAGCCATCGCCAAATGAAAAGGGCCGTGTTGAGTCAACTACATGCGATTCCTCAGAGTCTACAGTGGTAACTAAGGACCAACCAGGTGACAGTATTTCGCCTAAACGATTGGGTGAAGACATTAATCTAGAGCAAAGCGTGGTGATGCCGAAGACTTTTGACGAGCTCGTAAAGCAAGTGATTTATCGAGCTGAATTTTTGTGCAAATTAGCACCACCGTCACAGGAAGCAGAGCGTATCAAGGGAGACTCACAGGTTGCGCTATTTAACCTGGCAGAAAAGTGGAGCTCTCAGAAGACGCCGCCCTCACTGCAGCCGATGCTTGAGCGGTGGAAAACATTAGGCGAGGCGGACAGTTCAAAATGGTCTGGAATTGTGGATGTTCTGCGCGCGCAACATCGTTGGCGAGCTCGGCGAGCATCTATCCAAGGGCTTGGCTTATCGGCATCTTCACTGACACCAGGTGCTACCCAGCAGCGAACTGAGAGTGATGATAGTGTTGATATCACTGAAGGCTCGGACGATATAGTTCTCAGCAAGAAGTACGACTATACGAACAGCTTCTCAGCTATGATAAAAGCATGCGAGCTGTACATTCGTGACGGGACTGGTGCTCCCCCTGAAGTGCTTGCACTTCTGCTCGAAAGACGGCAGCGACGATCCGATTCTCGCTTGTTTGGCCTTCAAGCAATGAAGAGCATCATATCGTTGCTGTCTTACGACTCGGCCATCCACAACGCTCTAATCTTCCTCCGCCCTGCTATGAGAGGGTTTACTGAGAGTGAGAAAGAGTCGCGAGAGCTCAATGATGGGCAAGTCGTGGCAGAAACATTTCGGGCTACGGTTCGCCACCACTACCTCAAGGGACTTGAGGGTTGTAATCGACAGACTATCGAAAGCGTCCAAACAGCCTTCTGTGAACTATACGCTCATTTAGCACAGATGCTTGGAGGGAGCTCAGGCTATAACGTGTCCGATCCGCAGCTAAAGCAGACTATTTTGTGTGCATGGAGCTTGGATTTTGAGCCACGAGACCATCAATTCCTGCTAGACACAGGAATGCTGCCCAAGTTGCAAGAAATATTCTCCATCAGCTCTGTTCTACGCGAGGCAGTTGTTGACAATAAGGTTGCTAGTGTAGCGTCCAGTGATGCTATGTCGTCAAACTTGGTACGTAAGTACTCAACCATCAATTGGCATCCTCTATCAGAGGAATTTGTTCAGCAAGGACTCCTGCGAAGCGGTTACATGACGAAGCGTGATGTCATTCGTCTGCTTCGACGGGCTCCTCATTACGCGTGCCCAGCAGAATGGTGGAATAAGAACGAGCTTGATGTTGAAAACGATGCGGTTCCACTAACGGCACGTCACACAGCGTCTTCGCTTTCTCTACTGTATGCGGATATGCTCGCTGGTTTGCAACGGAAGTTGCTGGGTCCTCCGTCTCGTACCCCCAGCTCTAAAGTGCTGATGTTTGGAGCAAAAAGTACACCAATGAATGCGCGTGGTACACAGTCATCAACAAACCCCAAGCCAGACGATATCAGCTATGTTGATATGCGAGCACTGGGTGAGATGAAAGATTTCACGATCGAAATGTGGATTTACCCAACTGAATTGGTGGGGTGTCAAGCCTTACGATGCGACAACGGCGTTCAAAGTGGCAGTGTGTACCTTGAACTAGTTGGTCGGCATGTGCAGCTGTCCATCCCAGGCAATTTTCCACGAGAGCGATTATTTAGATCGTACCAGATCCACACATTTGAGTGGACCCATTGCACGATCACTTTCAATGCTTCAGAAAGATGTGCTCAGCTTTTCGTAAACGGGATGTTGTCAGAGAGAATGATGTTTGACCATGTATGCAGTAGGGTGAACTTCCGAGCCTCGCGACTCGGTTGCTGGATGAGTGCTGTGGACGCGCAGGGTGCAGCACTTACGAACGTCTCAGCCCAGCGAAAGTTTAAGGGATCTATCACAGAAGTTCGTATATGGAGAATATCTCGTTCTGATCTTGATATCTACCGTGACTTTCAGCGCAGTGTCCCGCTGGTGGAGCACCCGCCCGATTTATCGTTGGCGAAGTCGCATGTATTTTCAAAAGACTTAGTCGGGCTGTGGCACCTGAACGAAGGAGAAGGTATCTGTGGCAATGATTGTGCTCCTGTCTTGAAAGGCGTAACAGAAGACCCTGATGCGAGGGGAAGCAATTCATCCATATCACACTGCCGCTGGGTCTCTACCGACATACCAGTCTTTGCAAATGATACATTAGACTGTATGTCACCGAAGGAATGGGATCGGATCGTTGCATGCATCCGGTCCTTTCAGCAAAGGGTTCGCTCATACTTAGCTATGCAATTTAACGAGTCGGTTAGATTGTCGAAACTGATCTGCGAACATGATGAACGCGACGCTATTGAAAAACAGAGTGAGCTGTCTCGAATAGGTGCTGCTGATGATGATATAGAGCTGTCGGATTCCGATGATGCGTATTTGAGTGGCGGCCAAAGCGAGCGTGATGACTTTACGGCAGGTAATATGCAGTCATTGGATGCGACCACAAGTAAATTGATATCCCAGTGGAGTGCTTGCACAGATGAGCAGATGATCATTCGGAAGCAAACCAGGCGATGTGCTTGGGTGGTGTTTCGGTTCTTAGCAGCAACGGGCATTAGCGGTGCTTATGACAGGCGAGAAGGGGAAGCTAAGTCGGTTGCTGCTGTCGCGAAACTGAAGCGAAAGCAACGGCTTCAAAAGGCTGGAAGCTCAGGTAATGTGAGCTTGCCTCTAGCTGCTGGGGTATCTGAAGCCTCGCGTACTCCCGGTGTGAGCTTTACTGAAGAAGATGCTGCAGCCCGTACAGCTGAAGCTGCTAGCGATGCAGCAAAGAGTGCAGCAACGAACAGAGAGCTAGAGGAACCGGTCCTTCAGACTTTGTGGTTCTCCAAGGAGTTCCACAGAAAAGTATTTGAGGTTCTTGAAAAAGAGCTGATTCAAGGTAAGGAGCTTACCGAGGAAGCTGAAGGACTGACACGCGCCCAGAGGATGCTTCGTTCGGTCTCTACGCCTGTCCAAAAGAGAGGAGCAAGTTTACGTCAGTACCCGAGCGATGTAGCACGAGGGAAATCCGGTTTTGTGAATGTACATCATGCACCGAGCGACTTATCAGGAGACAGTGAACTTCTGGAGCCTCTGGAAGTAGAGACGCACATGTTCGGGGTGCTGTTGTTTATGCTATCCCAAAGCCAGCAGTCTCCGGCACTCATTTATCTGGTGCGTCCGCACATGCTTCGAGGACTGCTAGAAATGCTTCGTCTTGCCTCGCCTCGCTCTCAACGCGTCGTCAAGCTGCTTCTTCGAACAATTTGCTGCAGTGGGCACATCAAGCCTTCAGACGTGGGTGCTATCCTGGGCTCTGAGTCTGTGCTAATCGATCTACTACTAGATCAAGTTGCCGAGTCGGTGTGTAGCACAGCCGCACCAATGGCTACACATACTGTCAATGTGCCAGCGAGCAGTGCATTGGTTGGTACTGCGGATAGAGATAGATCAATGGCATCCACAGAGTCTCTAAGCAACCCTATTGGGTTCCGCTCTGGTCAGATTTCGTTAGTGGTGGCCTCCGAAAGCGTGGCATTGCTGCGTCTACTGCTAATGGAAAATACCTGGAAGGAAGGGGTGGCAGAGAATTTATGCAACGCAATTCGCAATATTTCTCCAATTTTGGCAAGGAAGAAAACCGGCCCACCGTCGCCAGACGTTAGGGTCGGGCCTGACCCCTCGGATATTCGGCTTCGAGCTGCGATTATTCGTGCGGTTGGAGCTTTGTGTGTACTTGGCTCCCATTCAGATTGTATTCGTGTTGGCGGAAAGGTTGCTGTGACCGCACAAGGCGCAAATACTGGTGCAGTCGATGTAAGCGCAGATGGCACGGGACAATCTGTAAGTGCTACCCTGATTGAGATGAACTCACGTGCTTCGACGGTTCGTGTTGTTTTCCACCCTACGTCGTCGGAAACTGACTTTAATCCCGGCCACAACGTACAAGATGTCAAGCTGTCTGCTCTGTCCCCCAGCGAAGAAATCTGTTTACCTCCAACGGCGGTGCCGCTCACGTTGGACATGATGCCAGTAATTATCCAGCTTTCATCATTGGAAGAGACGAGCGTGCTAACAGAGTTTGACAGCTTGTGGAGACTCCAAATCCGATCGCGTGCGCTGTTGGCTTTGGAAGCTCTTTTACGGCACTCACTGCACGTGACGAAACGTTTTGCACATGATTCAATGGCGCAAAATCTTCTCCGGTTTGCCTTGACTCCAATCAGTCTTAGCAGTTTTTTGAGTTTGCCGCTGCTCCAGGAGCGTGGCCGGATGATTCTCTGCCGTCTGATTGAGTCCTCGACACCTTTAGGCGAAGCAATGTTTCGCGGATTACAGGAGCCGACAGCCCCAGCTATTACAGCCTCTGAATCAGCGAACCCTTCGGGTACCGGTGGTGTTGAGGCTAACGATGATCCTGCCGAAGAAGAAACAGAAGCACATCGAGTTCGTCGAGGATTTGCATCAACACTGGCGGCAATGGGTTTCGAGTTTGACTTGTGTATGGCTGCACTGGAACACTCCCGCGACGATCCTAATTTGGCAGTTGAGTGGCTGATGGGCGATGGTGCAGCCACGTACCAGGAACGTCAAGAAGCACAGCGCCTAGCGCAGGCAAGTATCGCCGCTCATGAATTGGCTGATGGAGCAGAAGGAACCCCGGGCCTTACTCTTGAAGCAAAAGCAGTAGAGCTTCAGAATATCTCGGGTATGCCTTTTTGTCTAGCGCTCTGCGCACTAGAGCTCTCTAATAGTGACCCCAACCGTGCTATGGAGTGGTTGATGGAGCACGGCAGCAACTATGCCGAGAAATTTGATTCCTTGGACTTGCTAACGGACTCCTTTTCGGCTGCTAGAACAGTCGTCCTAGAAGATCGAGCGGCAATGGAAGAAATTGATCAACCCGACCCACTTGTTACGTCTTCTGATCGTCGGGATACCATAGCCGCCGAATATTTAGGCTCGGCTGCATCAACGCGGAATGCTGAGCTGTCATACGCCCCCAATGTCGATGCAATGGCAGTGACTCTCGCTCCGATCTTGGCTTCTGGACCTGCTAAGCCTAGCTCAGGAGCTGCAGCAGCTCGTGATGCGAGCTTGACAGCCTTCTCACCTCTTGACCCGCAGTATTTGACACCGAATGTCCTTTTGACTGTGACCAACGATATCGGCCCTGTTCAACGATTGGCAACTAGTGGGCGAACGGGCATTTACAGGCGCTATTCTCCTGACGACGGAGTGCTGATCACTTTCCTGAACACAGAGTCAGGTGCATATGAAGATGAGTGGCATTTTCCTCGTGACTTACGTCGAATCGTAAAGATTTACGACGAGTCACTTGAAGGTGTGGAAAGCATACATCGTGTCGCGCTGAGGACAGAAAATGCTCTCTCAACATATTATGCAAGACGCGCGGTCACAGCTTTGCTTTGCGCTGTCGACTCTGCTGGAGAATCGACAGCGCATGGGTCAGCAGTCGTTGACGCTGGATCGCACACACTTGAAGATAAACCAGATTCGCTGTCCGCTTTGTTGTCAAGTGAGATATTGAGCGTGGTCGGTGGTCCGCGGCAGTTTGTAAGCCTTCTTAAGATGGTGGCAGCATCCGAAATGAACTCCGCCCCGCAAACAGATGTCGAAGGTAGAGGCAGCTCTACAGTCAAGACAACATCGAGTTCGGCTTGCGGAAGTAATGATACGGTTGCTGATACTTCCGAGCAGCCAGGATTCTTATTGGCGAGTCTGCAGGCTATCACGCTAAGGCTGCTTCGTGCAGAAGCACGAGTTGAAAAACCCGAGCATTTTGATTTGATTTTATCTCACCGACGTCCCAGTACTCCCAAACGAGACTTTGCAAATGATCTGCGAGAAGGTAGCGAGCCCATTCTCCGTACTTTCACCGAAGGGGTCCCCGAATACGGTGAAGAGGATGAAGCGCTGAGTCGGGCAATTGCAATGTCCATCGAAGACTCGCAGACGCCACTCTCTGCTTCTGTCCCGGCAGTGATACATAATTCTGGAGATACGAGGCGCGATGAGTGGCAAGATGAAGAAAGTAAGAGTGAAGATAAATCTGGGTACAGGATTAGAAGAACGCGCCAGCCTTCAGATACTGAAGCGCAAGAAGTTGCTAGCGCGTACCTCGGAGGCGGTGTTGATGACCACGACGGGCTGCTATCCAGTGTGCTAGTGAAGGAATGTGTCAGTCACTTTGTGGAGTCTACACGAATGGCAGGAGATGGTGCGGGCGAGGTATCAGCGGTGCAGGACTTCCAATCGTTGCACCCATATTTTGGTCGATGCGAGTACGCTCGAGCTGTAAGTATCGACAGTTCTTATCGCTGCTTGCGCATTGTCTTTGACCATCGATGCCGTCTGGGGCCCAAGGCAAGGCTGACTTTCTTCGCAGACCCGGAGTGTGAAGACCGCATCGGTGTGGTGGATAATGCCATGACAACGTCAGGTCACCTTCTTCCGGATTTGATTATTCATTCTCACCAGTTCTGGTTCCGCTTCACTGCTTCGGAAGAAAATGTTACGAAAGATAATGGCTATGGCTATCGCTTCCAGGTGAAACCCATGGTAAACATTCGTTGGACGAAGGAGTCAGAGGTGCTGGCAAGCCCGTCGCTGGAGTGGGCATGCTGGGTCCTGGAACTTTTGCTGAATGATGCAACAGAGCTGGTAGCTCACGGTGCTGTGCACAACCGCAAAATCTATGGGGCACTTGTCCGCTATCTGCGCTCTCCAGGAGCTCCGTTTAAAGGTCGCGTTGTGCGTTTACTGCAGCAATTGCTGCACCATCCTGAGCTCTTCCCGGTAGATGAGGTACCCGAATTGGATGCGCTAGAATCGATCTCCCGACTGGCATTGACACGTGCAGAGGTTGACAGAGCAAGTGGTAAGACCTTCCTGTCGGCGCACCTGCTGCAGCTAGTTGAGCTGTCGATGATAATATCCTCAGCAACGCCAGTATTCGAACGCAAGCTTAGCGGTGCCACTACTCCAGCAGCTCCACGTTTGACGGAACCTTTTGACTTACCTGTCCCGTTTGAGCGTAAAAGTATGCGCGACAGCCTAAATGATGTATCGGAGCTTACAAGATTTTTGCTCGGACAAACATCGCGTCTGCCTCAGCATATTTTGGTTGCCATTTGGCTGGAAGTATATGGATCTTCAACAATCGTCGAGACCTCACATCCGTACAAACCTGGTGTCCCACTAAGTGGGCTGGTAGCATTTGAAGGTACCCAAACACTTCGGATATCGTTCGATTCGCGCTGCTCACTGGCATCAGGACAAGGACAGGGTATGTCTCGATTGGAGATCGCCAGCTTTATGCTGGTTGCTGGTGACGATGGTGCCAGCACGCCCATCAAAGAAATTCGCAGTAACCGAACGTATGCGGGGGAGAGTGGATGGCCTGAGGGGGCTATCTCTCTTGATGGCAACAACCTCGAGTATATCTTCCATTCGGACGAAAACGCAGGCGCCCACTTTGGATTTGCAATGACGGTAAATGCTTTGGGAATCCCGAAGGAGAAACAGTTAACTCGTGCGACGACCGCACATATGGAGCAGCTTCTTGAGAAGCTTGTGCTCCTGCAAGCAGGCCCAGATGAAACGTCTGAGGGTGATCGCTGGACCCAAGCGATGGACTTACAGCTCGTAGACTGGGTGAACAATCACGTCGAACCAGCAGCATCTCTGCCAACGGCCACCCCAGCAACGACCAGACATTCTGTGGATTTGCAACCAGCAGATATCAAGCTTAACCAAAGGCTAGATGGGTTGCGCTGCTCGCAGTTGCTAAGTCTCTCGCTGGAATCATTGCAGCTCCGATTCGCTCTGCTCAAGTACTTAAATCTGAGCCTACAGCATTGCTTGTCACTGCTCGATCTACGCGACACGAAATCACCGTGGACGATAGCAAACCGACTGCGGCGGCTAAGCCATTGCATCTTCTTCGACGTGAAAAGCGCGCTGGTGGAAGCAGCAATCGAGTCCACAAACGTCGCCGGAGAAACCTCTGGTGGAAATTCACAGCAAACGGCACGTATCACGTTGGACCGGATGCAGGCGCTTGAATCGCGTGATGATCGTGAGGTGGAGCCTTCCGTGTCAGAATGTTTCTTCGCGCAAGCGTTCCGTCAGCTGCATCAAGTGGATCCTGTGTTGTTGAGACGTCAAATTGACAGCAAGGGTCGGTTGTTCAGCGTCAAGTTCCGGGGCGAGGAAGGCGTTGATTGGGGCGGAGTCTATCGTGAGGGTGCCACATCCATGGTTGACGACTTGTTCTCGCCGCACTTTAACTTGTTCGTCTTGTGTCCTAACGGCCAGCACGACACAGGCAACAACCGTGGAATGTATCTGCCGAACCCCAAGTGCACGTCTCCTGTTGCCATGCAGATGTTTGCGTTTGTTGGGCAGCTACTGGGGATTTCACTTCGTACCCACGGTGACTTCCCGTTCATGCTACCATCGCTTGTGTGGAAGCAGTTGCTGGGCCAAACACTCACTCGTGCTGACCTTGAGGGCACGGATGCCATGTTTATCCAAATGCTGGACGGTATTGCTAACTGTGAGAGCGATGGTATCTCCACGGAGGAAGAATTTGCCACAGCCTTCGCTGGCCTGGAGCTGCGTTTTACTGCATCATCATGCACAGGAGAGGAGATTGAGCTTGTGCCGGGTGGTCGTCTTGTCACTGTAGGATTCCACAACCGATTGAAGTACTGCCGTCTAGCAGAGCGCACTCGACTGGAGGAGTGCAGTACACAGGTGGCTGCCATGGCGCAAGGGTTTGCGACGCTGTTCCCTCGACGGGTTCTGACGTTACTGACGTGGCAGGAACTCGAGATGCTAACTTGTGGCTCGCCCAAAATTGATTTGGATCTCTGGCAGCGGCACACACGCTACGACGGATACTCCGAGGATGATCCAACCGTGATACTCTTTTGGGAGGCACTTGCCGAGTTTTCAGATGAACAACGAGCTGATTTTGTACGCTTTGCCTGGGGCCGTAGTCGCCTTCCACGCGGCAAGTGGCCACAGCCCTTCAAGTTGTCCAAGAAAGGAGGTCGTGATGCCACACGCAGCTTACCAGTTGCTCACACCTGCTTTTTCTCGGTCGAGCTCCCGCCCTACACATCACGCGAGACGATGCGCTCCATGTTGCTCGCCACCATTACCTTTGGTCTCGGTGGTATCCTCATGGCTTAAGAGCAGCGGGACTATTTTTCATAGTGATGCATGTTCATATCGATGTTACCTATAGTAAGCTCCAGTTGCACCTGGCTCAGCACCGCTGTAGCACGAAAAACATTCACAAGCAACCAGGATAACGCGACCGCTTACTTCATTCACTCTCGTTTCATGTTTGTTCGTTTTGCTCGGTGGATAGTGGGAGTATCGGTCGCCTCCAAGCTGCTTGCTGTGCACTTCACGGCGCTCCCAATTTACACGCGCTTGAAGTTCTCAAGTCCACTGCCTACGATACTGCAGTGCTCCACCTTCAGGGCCTGCTGCACAGCCTCCTCGCTGAACTCCGTGGACGGCAGCACAACCTGCGAGCTCTGACCGATAGCGGCGAGCGGGCCAAGGGAGAGGCCAGTCTCCTCGCCGGTGAGCAGGATCTTGTCCGTAGCAGTCAGGTTCAGGCTGCAAGCATAAACATGTCAGCAAAAGGCTCTTGGCCATCTACACCGAGACAGCATCTACTTCAAACCTCTTGGCCAACTTCTCGGCACGCTTGAGCAGGTCACCGTGTGTCAGCACAGCGCTCTTCTTGGGGTTCTGACCAGCCACCTCTGCAGTAACACCATCAATACCAATTGCCTCGTCAGCAATACTGCTCTCTCCTGTAAAATACTGTCCAGCATCCACTCACTCGAGTACGTGACGACGAGCGGCGTCTTGTCGTCCAGCGTCTTGGTCAGCGCCTTCATGGCGTACGGCTCGGGGCTGTTGACCATCATGCCGTTGAGGTTCACCATGCCCTCCACCGGCTCCCAGCTCGTCGTGATGATGCTGTGCAGGTGGCGGAAGCTCTTTGGACGGAAGACCTCGAGGCGTTCACGGACTAAATCACAAAACAAATCAGTCTCGAAAAGTCCCCAAATCTCTCTCATGTCCCCTTACACAAGGCTAGCTCGGGGAACAGTCCCTGCACGATCTCCGTCTGGTTGCGGCCCTGCATCTTGGGCTCGAACACGAGGCCACTGGCCTTGCAGTCCTGCAGGATGAAGGCCAGCTCGTCGGCCTGCGACACCTCGGGCTCGATCACGGCCAGCGTGAGGCCCGCCTTGGCCGCCGCCAGCTGCGTCAGCACGTTC
>JAHWLE010000863.1:0-16363 GCA_024679135.1 Phytophthora foliorum
AATGGTAGTGCACAGGAATACGGCAGCACAGAGGTTCCGGATACGAGAACCAAACATCATTGAGGCGGGTGCAGTTTGAAGCGGAGCTATCGCAGAGCAGATGAAATAGTGAACTGGCATTGGTATTGATTCCGCTTGCAGTGGTCGCGAACGGAAGGGGACAGGCGATGATGATGGCTGGGCTACAGCAAAACACTAGCACGACATGCCCGTGAAAGGACGTACTTTTCAGCAGCGAAATGGCATGGTGCAGTCGTGTTACAGTAGTTAGTTACCACAGTTCATTCATCCATTACATGAGAAACCAATAGCTAGCTGTCGTGCCAAAACCGCTGCACTCGTGCCGCTCTAGAAGACGGAAAGTGCAGCCATGGTCGCCACTGACAGCGCAAGCGCCGCAGCAGAGGCCGTGGCACTGGCACCACTGCTGCCCTGTGTGGCATCGGTAATGGAGGTGCCGCTGCTCTCTTCGTTCGTGGGTGTCCGCTTCTCACCGACGTCCATGCTCGAGGAGAAATGCTCGTAGTCGTTGGCCTTCTTACCGTTGCACACCGGCTGCGCGACCGTGCACTGCAGAATGGTGACTGCAACAAGAAAACACACATCCAAATCGTGAATACACCAAACGCGTACCGCCACCTTGAACGAACAGATCACTTACCGCTGGGCGTAGGCGGTAGGTCCGACGAGATGTTCTTCGGGCACGACATGATCGCGTCACGCGTAGGGGTGTAGCTGTCGTGCTCAACCGCAGAGTCCTTGGTGGTCGTGTAGGCCGTCTTAAGGTTGTCGTACTCCGGGTACGGCGTGAACTCGCACAGAGTCTGGTTGTTGTCACACTCATCCGGCTGGAAGTAGCCGACACCGTACTTTCCGGCGTCTCCGGTCTTGGTAAGTGCTGCACAAATCAACAGACAAATGGTAAGCTCTTGGTCGTGAAAGCCTAGTGCAGGAGTATGCTCACGTACTCTTGCTCTCAACCAGGTTTGCAATCTCCGTAGTGAACTCAAAGACGTTGCCACCGACGATCTCGTCCGTCATTTCCTTCTCCTCGTTCATCCACTTCGCATCGTAGAAAGAACGTTGGTTCTCGTAGCCATCGACCGTGTTGATACCCTTGTTGCACCCAAACTCGCCAAACATCAACGGACGAGCGTAGCCAACCTTAGCGTACTCCGACATGAGTTTCTTCAGGCCCGTCGACTGTGAGTACTCCAGGTGGGTGGTGGGGTCACACTCGACGTACGGGTTGAAGCCCATCCTGTAAAACAACAAACGCGCAATTAATACCCATACCGACAACATATACACTGCTGCTGCAGGGCAGCACTTACCACTCAGCACGCGTGTTCTCATCGTCGTCGATGGGGCAATCGTAGTACGAAATCCACTGCTCACGAGGAGGAATATCGGCGATGTCGAGACCAATCGGCACCTGACGCACGCTTCCAGCGCAGCTTGCGGCGTAGCTGCGGGTGTCGCGGAGGAAAGCCTTGACGCACGGAGCCGTGGTAGTACCGTCGGCGCCGTTCTCCACCTGCAGGTTGTTCTCGTTACCCACACTGAAGCCGAGCGTGTTATCATAGACGGCAAACGCGTTGTAGACCATCTGCGCACGAGTGAACAGATCGTCCGGGTAGCACTTGGGCGGCACGTAGTCCAGCACCGAGCAGTTCTCGCACCTACAACACAAAACCACCGACAGTCAGCTGAAACAACACTCCAGCCGCCCAAAACTGAAGTGTACTGCTACTCACGGAGCAGTAATTCCGACAAGAACGTAGATTCCGGCTTCTGAACACGCACACATGAACTTGTCGTGCGAAATACTGGGGTCCACCGAGTACAGTCGAATCGTGTTCACACCGAGGTCCTTCATCACCTCGAGGTGCGGTTTCCACACGGCCTCGTGCACGTCAGCAGCCCAGTCGTAGTTGCCGACGTCCGCCATTTCACCGCTGTTCGGACGCGGGTAGTAGGCCATGCCCTTCATACGGAACTCGAGTCCGGTGTCGGAATTGAAGAACTTGTTGCCTTTGGTGATGATCGGTGCCATCCACGCATCAGCCGGCGAAACGACGACGGCGGTGCAAAGTGCAGCGGTAGCGCAGAGGCCGCGGACACGGGAACCGAAAGCCATTTTGTTGTGAGTTTGGTTGGGAAGTGTAAGTACTGAGGTGTCCTGAAGTTTTGGATTCAGGGCGTCAGTAGGTAGTCCGGTCGCTTCTCGTCGTAGAGGGCGAGCAGCAAATTGGAGAATGACAACTGCGCAGATAACCTAGCACGTGGGAGAGCTCGATGAACTGATGCTAGGATTTGGTTGTGAGACTGGATGGATTTTTCGTTGCGCTGAGGTGTCGTTTTGCTGTTTGTGCTGGTGATTAAAGCCATCTGCTCCGCATAACACGAGCTTGCCACTTTCGTGGAGACGACATCTGTGAATTGAGACTGAAGCGAGCACGTCAGAGAGCGTCTGGACAGGGAACCTTTTTTTCCAGTTGGTAGAGACCGACGACCAGCAGCTTGAAGCTCGTTGCGTTGACAGAGCCGCAATCCTCGACGAGCAAGATCGTCTTCTCGTCCTCACGTCGAAGCGGAGCACGATCAGCGGCCATGGCGTTGTATTTCAAGATAGGATTAATCGAGTGCAATGCAACGTGTACTGTATTGCAGGTAAATGTATGCCAGGCATCTCACCGAGATCGTCAACGAAACACTGCCGCCATCGATTTGGTAGTACATGTACTGTAGCGATTACGAACGCATCAACGACAGGTGTCTTTGCGAAGTCGAGAAGGGAAGCAGAATTTCACAAACGCTGGTCAACATTCTCTACAGCACTCAATCTGCGAACATAAAGCTCCAAGTTTTGTTCTATCTACCTACTGTTTTGATTGAGTCGTCGATTCCGTATGCAACTCCAAAGCTGGCAGAGATCGAGACCAATGCTGCAACGGTGTTAGCGAAAGCGAAAACGTATCATTACGTTTCTTCAGCCTTGCACTGATTTAACGCCATCAACATCAGTGCGTTCTACATTCAATGTGCTCCACACCATCTCCACCGCCTACATTTCGTCAGTCTAACTTCCTAGTATGGAGATCCAGCTGAACGCCGCCCCGGACGACGACGAGGAGGCGCCTGGCGCGTCTCCGAGCGTCTCCCACGCCGTGTCCATGTCCTCTCTGCTGTCCACAGACGCCAGCACTCCGGTCCCGCCCCGCTCGGAGCTTTCGAGCCTCATGAACTCGCCCGAAGAAGAGAGAGAAGACGTCCCAGAAGCTCTGGAGTCCGCCGCCAATGGGGAGGACAACGTGGACATGGAGCAGCCAGCGACGCTGCCGAAGCTGCAGAACGTCGAGCTGGAGACGCTACAGACGGCGCTGCACGCGGCGCTGCACAAGATGTGGACGGAGACGGCGCCCGCCCCCAAGAGGCAGAAGAAGAGCAAGCAGAGTCGACGAGCCAAGGCCAGCAGCAACGCAGCGGAGATGCAAGTGCACAGGCTGCTGGACGAGCTGCAGCGCTCAGTGAACGCGCAGTTCGCCAAGAAGGACGTGCTGAGAGACGTCGTGCAGCTCAGTCTGGCCTTCTGGGAGGTCGTGAGCGAGAAGGACGCGGTGCAGAGTCTGCTGGTGCTGGATGCAGACAAGCAGGTGGAGCTGGACACGACGGTGGCCAAGCTGTCGAGCAAACCCTTGTATGGACCGGTGGTGGCTGTGCTGCGACGTGCGGTGCTCAGTGGAGGCGAGACGACGGGGAAGCAGTTGCTGCTGCAGGTGCTGGAGTGGTGTTTGGCGCGACCGACGCCGTCGGATTGGACGTGGATGCTAGTGGCGATGTCGCACATGAATTCGCACGCTGTCCTGGAGCTCCTGTTCCACGAGGCCATTGTGCGGTATCATGGAGACGCTGAGGAGGTGAAACACTTCCTCCCTGTGTTGGAGTTTCTGGCGGGAAAATACCCGGCCCAGATGGTGGATATTCTGCGTGATGTACTGGAAGAGTGTGTGTCGAAGGACGAGGTTTCGATTGGACAAGGGCTTTCGACTTTGGATACGGTGACCCAGCTTGTGGCCTTGGCAAGTGATTCCGCTGTTCTGGTGAGGGCCTGCGATGACAACCTTCAGTGGATCGTCACGGAGGAATTGTTTACGGCACTTGCCAACAAGTTCGGTGAAGGAGGAGAAGTCAATGGCAATGGGAATGCGAGTCTCCATGGAAAAGGTCTGGAAACGCAGTTGCTACAGCTTCTCCGCAAGCGAAGTGCGGAGCTCTCGAACTCGGGCTTTCAGCTGCTGTTGCTGCTTCAAAACTTGTCTGCATCGAAGCTGCAGCCACGAATCGCGGCCTCGGTGGTCTCCTTTAAGCAGAAGGTTCTTGATTTCGCTGGATCGGAGCCTTCGTGTGCTTTCGCCAAGGGGATTTACCGTTTTCTCCCTTTCATTTGCCAAAGCACGCTTCGACTGCTCCAAGCGATGGCCCCAACTGAAGTATCATCAGATGATAGAACGGGGGAGTCAGGTACTGCTGAGAAAACGTCTAAAGAGATAGCTCGCCTCCGCTTTGACGAATGGAAACAATGGCTGTGCCTACTAGCACAGTCGATTTCGCGGAAAGAGGTGACAGAGCAATTGATCAAGGCCGAGTTGATGCTGGCCGAGTTCAACGAGGTACCTCTTGCTGTGCCGCTCACAACTGTTCAGCCCGCGGATCGTGCATTATGCGAGTTGCTGACATCACTTTTAACGCCGGCATCGCCTGAGTACGTTGCTTTTGTACGTAACATTGTTCATGAATGCCATTCTGCTGCTCCGCGAGCCCGAAGACGCATTCTCGGCATTGTCCA
Source organism: Phytophthora foliorum (assembly GCA_024679135.1). Taxonomy (NCBI): domain Eukaryota; phylum Oomycota; class Peronosporomycetes; order Peronosporales; family Peronosporaceae; genus Phytophthora; species Phytophthora foliorum. The sequence goes on from JAHWLE010000863.1 coordinate 4,850, forward strand.
GGCTCTGCTTAACCTGAACGACAAGGAAGGTTATTCTACGGCTCCAACCGAGGTACTGATCTCTTTGCTCGCACAGCAAGGTGGGTCGTGCATGCAGCAGTTAGCCCAGTCGAAGAGCTGGAAGGACAGCTTAGATTCCTTTGAACTCTGGAAGGGTATCCGCGGAGTAGAATTTTGGGAGAGCTTTCTGGATTTGGCGCGCTCGAAAGACTCGCTGGTCGCCTCACGTGCGCTTTCTCTTTTGTCTCGAACACCATTTCTGTCTCTTGAAGACCCGAGCTGGCAATATCGCTGCGTGCGAAAATTGTCGGGGGTGTTTTTCTCGCTGCTCCGGCAGTATCGTGCGGATCTCGTTTTGCAACCCTCGAGTGAATTGACTCTGCCCGACGATAGCAGTTTGCAGAGCCGCCTCCAGACTCTGAAAATGATCCTGTTCCGCGTTCTGGCTCTGGATGGTGGCGTCGCTCACTATCCGTCGTCTGTGTATAGCGTGTTCGCATCGCTGTGGCTGGATGCTCTGCTGAGCACAACGTCAGCGACGAGTATCCCGACTCATTTCCCCAATGGTGTCAACTTCGGTGACTTGGAAACGGATGAGGATGGTGACCTGCTGGATGAGCGCCAGATCATTCGCTGTGAGCGTACAATTAGCTCAAAGTGCACCAACCTGCAGTCATCGCAAGTTATTACGAAGGTCCCCGAAGCGAAGCTGGTGTACAGAAAGACGCTTGACTCGTCGTGGGAACGCGAGATGCACGCAGCGCGCGTGTGTAGCGTGTATGCGACAGAAATTTTCTCGCAGCTTCTTGCTTCTACAGGCACGGCTTCCAGTTTGCTGTCTGATGCGCAGTCGAAATCAATGACGATGCCGAATGCTGAGGAGGATGAGCAGTTGGAGAGGCGACTGAAGATTGTGGTAGACATGCTTTTGGAGCGTGTGGTTCCGTGCTGTGGTATTCCAAGCGACGACATGTACAAGGATATGCTGCCAAATCGTTCTAGTTTTGATGTGGACCTACGCGTGGAACAGTGGCTGAACCACTTCCCTGCTTTTTTGCCGCTGCTGCGTACGGTGATCTCCACTTCGACCGCTCTAGGCTCTTCTCAGCTGCTGCGGTTAGTGCCTGTGTTCAAGTCGGCGTTAATTGTGCTGCTGGGTCACTGGAACAGTGTCAAGGGTGAGCTAAGCGTGGAGAACGTCGACGTGCCGCCTTACATGCGCAACCAGAACCAGCTAGCGCTCACTTGCGAGTTGATGCGGCTGCTGCGCGCGACAAGTTGGCTCCCCATTCCTCTGGGCAAGACTGCGGAATTGCTCCCGCTGACCACACCCGCCGACATTCGCTCGATTCTCTTCAGCTGCTGGTTCTACCTGTCGGACCACCCGCCGCGCTCAGGATCGCGAGCTCCCACGCCTGCAACGTCTGCGACCACGTCCCCCATCTCGTCGGGCTCGTCTCCTGCAGGTTTCAGCATCACCGGCTTGTCCACGGGCGGCCCCACCTCGAGCTCCAGTCACCCGCCCATCGAATTCTACCTCATCCCATTGCGCAAAGCTCTGCATCGCAACATGCGCAAGATCGGCGCCAAGTACCCGCTCTTCATGTGTCCGTAGCCAGCCAAAAAGTACAAGTCGTTGAAGTTGGTTGCAGCGTACCCATGTTCCAGTTTCATGGTACAATTGATTTTCGACGAATCGCGTGCGTCGCTCGCGTCCGTTGGTCGCTGTCCGTCATATCCGTAACGGCTCGGAATTGGTGACACAATGGGGGACGTGGAGCTGCTGCTGGTGCGCATCGACCACTTCCGGGACCGCGCCGCGTACGTTTCGGTGCTGCGCGAGTGGCTGCAGGAGCTGCAGATCGCCAACGGCCGCGTGGTGAGCATGGGGGACGTGCAGCTGCTGTTCGTGGCGGCGTCGGCGGCGCAGAACGAGCGTCTGCTCGGCTTTTACGGCTCCAGAGCCATCGACACCAACAGCCGCGGGGAGCGCTGCGTGGACAAGTTCATCGACGTGTTGGGCAGGAAGAAGGTGCCGCGTAGTGGCTGCAAGGGCTTCCTGGAGATGAACGTGCTGGTGAGACGCAGTGAAGATACTTTTTGTGTGTGTGTGGTGCTCATGGCGCTTTCTGTTGATGTTAGAACCCGACGTTGCTGCAGAAGGTGCTGGTGCACGAGTGGCAGGGGGGGGAGGAGGGGGCACCACGCGCACCAAGACGTTCCTCGAGTGGAAGGAGGCGGCCAAGGCTGCACGGAAAGAGAGGAGGAAGAGGGAGGGGCAGGAGAAGCAGCACGAGAGAGAAGCCAAGAGGATCAAGAGAGAGCAGGAGGCGGCGCAGAAAGCGCGTGAAGACGCGGAGAAGGCAGATGCTGAACAGGTGGAGGAAGGCGACGAAGGGGAGCCGGTCGGGGATGCCAAACCTCAGAAGGACACCGAGCAGGTCACGAAAGGGGCGCCACAGAAGAAGCAGGAGCAGACACCGAAGCAGCAGAAGTCGGGGCAGAAGAAGAACAGAAACAAGAAGCGGCATAACAAGCCGGCTGCGGCAGACAATAGAGTAGAAACCTAATAAACACATCTGTCCAAAGCAATGCTGTTGTGGTTGGTGCTCCAAGCTCCGTGGCTGTGTAGTGAACAGTCGATAGCTTCAACCAGCAACAAATGGGCAAGCGTGCTGTAAAATTGTTTTATGATTCGCTCTAGGTGCACACGTTCTAGCGCTTCTTGACCTAAAACATGAATATCTGGTTGTCTTTGAAGCCAATATCCTTCAACATCGTGCTCACGGCTTCGTCAAAGGCTGGCGGACCACAGTGGAAAGCAGCCACTTCGGGTGAAGCCTTGGGCAACAGCTCAGCGAGCATCGCCTTATCGAGCCGCTTCCCCGTGCGGAACGAGCCCAACTCGTGAGCGTCCTTCTCGCTAGCCTCACGAAGCACGTGGTGGATTTTGATGCGATCGATGAACATGTTGGCCAGCGGCTCCAGCTGCGTAAGCGCGATAATGTGCGCCAGCGAGTGGTTGCAGTCCACTAGCGTGATCTTGGCCGAGTCCTTGCTGTTTTCCATGACGGCACGGATCAACTGCAGCATCGGCGCAATGCCCGTGCCGGCAGCAATCATGACAACATGGCGAACGCTGGTCAGCTTCGGTTGGCCACCGACAGTGACAATTCCAGCCTCGGGGTAGCCCAGCACACCCTGCGGCCCCAGCATTTCCACGGTCGCACCAGCTGCCAGTCCATCCAGATAGCTGCTCATAATCCCGTCCGGGTACACCTTGACGATCAAGTCGAAGGACGCTGGTTGGGTGAACTTGGACGTCGGGGTGAACGCCCTCTCAATCATCTGGCCGTTGATCTTGACGCGCACTTTGAGGTGGTGTCCCGGGGTCTCCAGTCCGAGCAGTTTGTTCCCCGGTAACTCGAACGTGAACTTGACCGTCTGATGGCCCACAGTCTGCTTGAACGCCAGCGTGAACGCTCGCCACTGGGTTTTATCCAGAGCGTATTTCGACTCAACGGTCGAGTTGGCAGTCACGGACTCGGGGTCCAATTGCCCGACGTAGCATTTCTCCAGCATACTGTGGCCGTTCACCCACGGGTGCTTCTCGTTGAAGAGGTCGGTGCAGTCTCCGCCCGCCGACAGCAGCAGGTCTGCGACGCCGCCCGGGTGGAACTTGAGGTACGGCGTCATGTTGTACACTTTGCCGTCCAGCACGCTCCAGCAGTCGTCCTCGGTATTGTGGCGACTCACTTCCTCCATGGAAATGGCTCGACGTGGAGGTCCCCCGCGCAGCCCCGACAGGTCCTGACCCGATTGACACAGCCGCATCCAGTGCTAACACAATTCGACACAAAAATTGGTTAACGGGCGATTGCAATTCGGAGAGAAGACTGGAACGCACCAGCTGGCTGTAGCCGGGAGGCAGCGCCACCTTGTTGCGGCGCTGGATCATTGTCGGACACCCGCCCATGGTCGTACAAAGTGGCCGTTATTAATTGGTGCCTCGAAGAATAGCGTCATGTCGAGGAGCTAGTAATAGATGCGATTGGTGGAAATAGAAGCGTATTATTAGCCAATTGAAATGTACAGAATCCTTTGTCGTAATCATTTCGGATTAGTCCGTGAAGATGCCGCCGTTGGCCAAGAAACCTTCGCGTGGGACGTTCCAGGACTTTTACGCCGTGAAATATGCGTTGCAAGTGAGTAAGAGAGACGGTTGTAATGGGGTGCGAGAGGTGGAGTGCCGAATGTGTCAAGCGTTTGGCCACGACGAAGAGCAAGTGGCAGTGGGGGCCAAGAGGAAGCTGATGAGCCGGGTCAAGAGCTGGACGGGGCCTTGCTTACGCTCCGATTACTTCCTTCGACACCTCAAGAGGCAACACGAAGAGCAGTGGGCAATCTACCAGACGCTGGCGTCGGATGCAGAGAAAGAAGCCTTTCTGGACGTCTGCAAGGGCGAGGAGCAGAACTCAACGTTTGACAACACGAGGTTCCAGTGTTGGAAAAGGAGGCTCGTGAAGGACGAGAGAAGCTGCTGGCTGTGGTGTCAGATATTATGGCGAACCAACGCAAGAGCACAGAGGCGCTGCAAGCGATGCTTGCGAGCATGCAGGCAGATTACATGAGTCTGCGTCAGCGAGAGCTGGAGGTCCGCGAACGCGAGCTGGTGTGTCTGGAGGCGGAGCGTCGAGAGCGACAGGAAGACCGCAGGGCGCTGCGAGAGCGAGAGCAGACTGAACGTCGTGGACGGGAGGAGGAGCGCAAAGCGGACCATGAGCGCTTTCTGGCTCTCCTGCAGGCTATGCAAGCGAAGTGAGATCTGGTTGTGTGTGACGCACTCAAGGATGAGTCTACGTTGAAGTGCAAGCTTACCGCAGTCTTGGCAGTTTCGATAAGATCTATGAAATGGTAGTAAAGCCGTAAGCTCCAAGGAATTGTTCCTTGCTCGGATGCGCTACGGAAGTATCGTGGTAATACCAAATACACATGTAGGAGAGCAATATCTGCTTGTACAGTCCCATGATAGGTAGCTTTGGGCGATCTAAAACCTGCGGCACGCAATGACTACAGGAGATCAAACGTTTCTTCATCAGCAGATTGCTTTGTGGTGTCACTTTTGCTGCAATCACTGACTAATTTGGTCATCGGATAGTAACTTTTTTCTTCTTGTCGCCAACGTGTTGATGACTTTTTAGCCTTAGCTTTCAATCGCTCTCTCAGACGTGACTTCTTGTGACTTTTATTTCTCAAAGAGCTAGATTGAAGGTGTGGTCATCGGTCGGGCCAGCCGACTGAAAGAACTTCCACTCTCACTTGCCAGGAAATGCTTGGTGGCTTTGCACTCTGCCCAGATTGATCTTTTTTTGCTATCATAACATTACGCAGTGATGAAGAAAAACCTAGAGTACAAACGAATGCGTTGTTCTTTCAGTTTATCAACTCCTGGTTTCAGAGTACCTGCGCAAGTTCATCGCGTAAACTGCGAAAGCCTGCGAGTTCGTCATCAAACATTGACGTCGGCACTTGAGCATCTTGCTTAGCTTCGTCAGATATCGTATTCGTTCCCTCATTCACTGACACAGCGAGCGCCGATGTAGATATGGCCAGGCGCGGTGCATTCTTCAGCTGGTTAAGAAAGTTACCCACCGACGCAGTGTCCAAGGATGGCCCGGACGAGTGGTTCAGAGTGCTGCCGCCACCCGTAGATGCCGAGTCTGCAGCAGTGGTAGCACTCGACCCAATTGTTGATCCGCTGCCGATCGCAAACGGCAAGATCATGTCGGCATTATCGACATCAAGGCCATCACTACCATTGCCTCCCGCATCAACACTTCCGGACAATGACAGGAATCGAGGGCGGTCACCAAACGAGCTGCCGCCAGTACCGACGAGCGCCAAACCAAATGCATCAGGCGTATCGGGGGAGATCCCCCACGCTGTAACACCACTGTCACTAAAATCGGGAGAGAACCCACGTGCCTTCGCGGAAATTAGGCCCGCAGACGAAGAGAAAGACGAACGCTTCGCGCCGTGGAGTCCATGCTGAAACTGATCAGTCGTAATAAATGTGGGCACGTTGCTCGAACCCGACCGTAGGTAATTCTTGCTGTACGAATAGCCTGGGGACGTGGACAGCAACTCGCACGGATTTGCCTGAAACGGAGGACTTGAAGAGAACATGGGCATACCGTCCGTCGGTGAGCGCTGCGACGCACTGGGACGAATGGTGATTGCTTCAGTCTTAGTGCTCACTGCTGTAGTGGTACCTGGTGAAGGCACACCTTCTTCTGCGTCTGTGAAAGCGGTGTCATGTTCTCGGATGCTGCTGGATTCACCGCTGTCAGAGACGAAAGCGCCGTTGAAGGAGCTCTTTCTTCGCCTAGGCACGTACTGCTGCAATGGTGAGGGTGACCCGTTGTCGAGAGTGAAATTATCCAGTGAACCGGGTGCTGGATGGGTCTCATGACCAGCAAGGAAGGGTTTGTGAGACAGCGCAGGAGATGTGCGGCCATTGCGGAGCAGTGACATAGTCTTCGGGTGTCGAGGCGGGGTCGACAATCGATGGTACGCGGTATTGCTGTTGCTCGTAAGTGGATCGTCATGAAAAGACGATTGAGATGCTTGTAAGGCCTTCTCAGTATCCTGCTGATTTGCGCCACCTTCCCAAAGCTGCTGCTGGCGTTGCTGGAATGCAAGGGACGGTGAAGACGTATGCTGCTGCTCGCGTTCAATCGCTACATTTCCGTAGCCATAAGGCGCCGCAGTTACATTTGGGTTGGCTGCTGCACCCCGCAGTCGAACGTCATGCTCGCCTCCATACGAATGTGCATGTTGAATCAGCTTTCCGTCGCTTGGTTCATCGCCGTACCCAGCAGCTGCAGCTGCATCTCTACCGCCACCAGAAGCGATACCTGGCTTACTGCTGACACGCGGGATGGCCATAGGTTTCGACATTCCTGGTTGAGTCCGTACCGTAACCTCAGGATCATCAGCTCGGTTGTCACCCACAAGACCTGTGCTGCTAAACTGCTGAGGGGTAGACATGGGAATCGAGCGAGGCGTTGATCGCCGACGCTGGGGAATGACCGTATCACCACCAAACTGCTCTGCATCACTGACTGGCACAAATGAATCCGTTCGCAGATCCATGACTCTCATGGGCGCGTCTGCCATTGCTGCACTCGTCCGAGATGGCACCGGCGCGCTAGCAGGCACCAACTCCGGCGAGCCTGGCACATAGTCCTGAATAATATAATTGTCTTGAAAAATACGCGACGGCGCTGCTTGTTCCTGCCGCTCCGTAAACTGGTCACAGTCACGACGGTACACCGCCGCCACTTTCAACAGTCCATACGGCGTCGCAATCGGAAGAAAGGAATACCCACTCGCCGCCACACGCTGCGCCTCAAAAACTCTCGTGGTGTCACTCGCCGGGGCTGCGTGCATCGTGTAGCTCAACATGGAAGGGTACGACTGCGCAAAGAGCCGATGAGCAGGAAGCTGCCGCATGAACGAGAACAGCGCGCGCAGCAGCACGCTGATCCGCTTGCACACCTCCTTCAGCTGCTGGATTACGTCCTGTGTCGAGCCCAAATGGGCGTTGGAAGCTTCTCCGTCCGCTGCGAACGTGACGCTCCAGCGCTCCAGCAGCACCTTTTGGCCGTCTCCGTCCCAGAAAACGTCGATAGCCAGAGGCAGGCGGACGTCCTCCTTCCAGGCGGCCATGGCCTCCCTCACCACCTGCACCTCCTCAATGTCCAGGTTGAATCTGGCTCGCCGACTGCCGCGGCGTAAGTCCGGCTCGGCCTGGAAGTTCACGCGGCTCTGGACGATGAGCTCCGCCGCCTTGTACAGGAACTCGAGCACCACTTGCTCCGTCTTGGCTCTTCCAGCTGCAGTCCCAAATCCCAAATAAGAAATCAATAACATTATAAGAATAATAACAGTGTTCTTATTGCGCGTACTGGAAGACCCCGAGGAGCGAGCGCCGTATCGCGCGTTCTGGCGGCCGCTGGATCCCGAGAGCTGCTGGGACACAGCGTGAGACCCGCGGCCAGCGAGCGACAGGTCCACGGACGACATCATAGCACGCGGAGAAGACCGAGAAGCGTCGCGGTCTTCTTCTTCTCCGGGAATTATCAGTGTGTGGGTTCGACGGCGGCGATTTCGGCCAATGGAGTAAGAGTCGTTTCGCGATTGGACAGCGAAAGAGAAAGTAATATCTGATTGGTCAGATGATTTTATTGTAAAAGCCACGACGCACGAAGAAATATGTGACGTGGTAAGGTATACCGGTACTAGTACTGTTGTCAGTTTTATTTTCTGGATCAATCTGACTAACCCGGTTTAAACTGGATGCCATGAAATTGGACGGCTTATTGTGCAGAGCGATGAAAGAAGATCAAGTACAAATGAGATGAAAGAGAGACGGTAAAGGTTTGATGTGCCAGTAAATTAACGCTTAATTAGTGCAAAGATACTAAAAATGCCACGCATATTGTGCTTAATCTTGGGAGCCTTGGAAGTCAAAGATGGCATCTTGAGCACAAGACGGCCCATCATTGCGGATGTCTGGAAGCCTGGGCGTTCTACAGTGCGTAAAGGCAACCCAGATGTGTATATGTCGGGGGTCGGTAAAACATAGTTATTGAAAAAAATAGTCTGAATTGTTTTAACCCCTTCAAACCGGGGATTTTTTTGACAGCCTTAAGTTGTATATACAGCGTATTAACATATATAATTTTGTATGCTCTGCAGGAAGGGTGTGGAAGGGGGGACGACAAAGACAAGACTCGGTGGTGTCTTTTGCTGTATATTCTGCGTTGGCTGGGGTGCTCAAACCTGTATAACTACAGCACAACTCCGTCTTTGCAACGTGCGACACCACGTGTGTGGGGCGGGACATCCTCTTCGCAGTAGTTTTGTCCACTCTGCCTTAGACTCGTAGGAAAAAAATCTGTCTAAAATTCGAAATAATGTGATGCGGACATGTCTGCTATATCCTCATACCGAATCCAAGTCACTACAGAGTGTCACTTGTGTAATCGACTGGTGTCGATGCACCACTCACCCAATAAGACTCCATGAATTTGACACCTGGTCAACATCTGCACGCACGATCAAAGTACGGTGAGCAGCCTACTTGTATCAGCTTGCTTGCTTACTCCATAGCTCCTCATAGACTGTACAGACTAGCAACCACAAGAAACGCAATCCGTGCAAGCATGTTCCATTCGCAACAACATACAATGCACCTCAAGCTTAGTTACTCGGTGTCCATGCGGCGGCGCTTGGCAGGCGACTTTCCTGGAGATGCAGCAGCTTTCGTCGCGCGCACACGAATCTTGCCCTTCTTATGAGCTGGAATCTCTTTGCCGTTCTTGTACTCCGAGTGCCAGATCTCCCAGCAGCTCATGATGGTGTTTCGCACCGACCATTTTGGCTTTACACACAAGTATATAGGCCCCAGAAAGTTGCAGCCGTTGCAATAGTACGTCGTAGTTGCTTCACGCTTACCATCTTCGGTCAGTATTGTGCAGACCTTGCAGTTCTTCTGCACTCGCTTGCGCTGTCCAGAGTGCTCACGCTAGTCGTCACCTTGCTTTGGGACGTGCCCCTCAGACTCCGGTGGCTCGTAGTTTCCGCCTGAAACACATTCACCTGGATATACAAGCTATCAACTCAGTATATACAGCTTAGCAAACGCATTCATACAGCAGATAGTCTTACCCGCGCGGAAAGTGTTTCCCTCGTACATGTCTTCCGCCTTGAGCTCGATCAACTGCATGTGAAGCTTGCACATGTACTGCACGTGGGTCATCGCCTTCATGTTCTTCTTTTTGCAGTAGGCGCGGTGCACGATGTATCCATTCGTAATGGCGAGGTCAACTAGACCCAGGAACAGCGACTTGTAGTACTTGCGGAACGTAATAGAGCGCGGGACCGAATATCGCTGCAAGCGAAGTTGATCGTGCACATCAACTCCGCCCATGAACCGATGATAGTCCTTGATGACTTTTAGGCACGCGATTTCGTTCTGCTCACCGGTCCTCTCACGGCGAACTACGCGATCAAACGATAGGTTGCCTCCGACTGACAAAAAGTGAACGGGCTTGCTATCCCACCAACAAATAGCAGCCATCTCGTGCACGTGCGTCGAGCGAGCAAACGTCAATGCCCCACGCGGAATGTCCTTCGGACGCTTCTTTTTCTTGTTCACCACTGCCTTGCAGAATCCGCGACGGTTCGTCATAATGGTGCCAATGGTGTAAAATCCCACGAGCAGGAGCTGAACAGCCAACACAATAGATGTGTAGAATCGATCTACCACAACGAGTCGCATCGCCATGCCTGTTGCCTTGTCGCCGAAAACCTCCTTCAGATTGCGCACAACAGCAGCAGGGCCCGACTTCATATCCACTGTTCCAGATTCTGCAACGTGTTGCTTTTTGCCGCAGTACACCTCGAAACTAACCACGCAACAGCAGGACACGAGATACAACATAAGCAAACACAGATAAGTGAAACTCGCACTCTTACCGAATGCAGTAAGCGGAGCGTGCACAGCAAAGCATGAACAACTTGGTGTCCCACTTGTGAGGCTTATCTTTCATATACATTCTGGTGCGATTGTACGACGATCTGGATGGAAGCATTGCTTTGTCAAATGACAGCTCTACAGGCGGGACGAAACCGCTCACAAACGTTTGCTGCAACACGTTCACCACTGAGCGAATCTTCCAGGCTCTGTCTGTTCTGGCGCGCGGGTCTTGGTTGCTGGTAAAGTGCAAGTTGCACGTGAGGTCCATGAATCGGTCTCGACGTAAGTACTTCCCGAAAATACCGCGAGAAATAGCGCCTTGATCGTCTTGCTTCCACTGATTCGCAAGCTTCTCTTGGTTTGGCATGACAGTCCGCGCAATAAGCAGCCCGATATAGACGCATAGCTCTTGAGGCATAATTGGAGCCACCGACTGAAACTCCTGACGTACATCACGCCGAGTCTTGGTCCGACTTGCACGACCGTGGTTTGCCCTTTTTCGATCTCGCTTCTCCTTGCGTTCGAAGTATGCATCGACTCGAGAGTCCAACTGCTCGTGCATGTACTGGTTGCTGCAGTCAGCAATATAGTGACGGGGATCGCACGCACCTTAGCCTTGGAGGAAGCGTTAACGCGCTAACCACAACAGACGCCTGGCGTCTCTGTAGTAAGTCGCTGAAGGCCCTGCATTCCTGCTGTCTGTAGTACCGAGTACCAAAGACTTGCGAGCTTCCGGGTTAGTGTTAAACTGATTGATGTTATCAACACTTGTATGGTTCTAACTACTGGTAACTATCTGCATACTGAACTCCTGTCTAAACTGATCTGCTAGCAAATGAGTGGCCCTCATTTGGTCTACTGCTTTAAGTGCGGTCTTAGCCTCAGTAAGTACGCCCCGCGTACTTAGTAACTCTGCGAACTTAGTGTGCTCTACGCCACTGGAGTGGATCACCTCAATTATGTGGATC
>JAHWLE010000864.1:0-16359 GCA_024679135.1 Phytophthora foliorum
GATGATGGCGGTGAATGCGGAATTCGTGGACGGAATCTACGGCGCTTTAAAGGCGCATGATGTCTACCGCACATTTTTTTTCAGGGAAGCCTGTCGTCGTCGTTCTGTACGACGCTCCTGCTCATAGCCAGAGGACCTCGTGCGCAGTCGCAGCGATTTGGTGCTGCTGCGGTTGGACACCTATTCTCCTATGTGCAACCCAATTGAAGGGTCGTGTATATATGCTTGGTTGACGTATTCTGCGGTCTAACTAACGTACTGTATGTATGTTGTTGTATCGTGATGAAGCCAGCGATCAAGCGGTTCCTCGACGAAATGCTGAACGCGCTGTACGGCGAGATGCTAGAACGCCGCATGTAGATACTCAAGACAGCGGAGCACTGTCTTCCGTGCATGGTTTTGCGCTTTGTTAATAAGATGGCTCGCTATTGTGCTCATGCTGTTGCCGTGGTTGAGAGAAGTGAACCCATGGAGTACGCAATATAATCAATTCTGCTCTGGACAAATTCCACGTTGGCCTGGACTAACTTCATTTTTCAGATTTTTGAGATTTTTTATTTTGGGTTCAATCCACTTTGAATTGCAGTGACGCCACTTTGAGCTGGCAAAGGTGTAGTGTCAGGGCAGTTGGCATGGTCAGAGTCACTGAAGGCTATCAAGCTATCCACTAAGTTTTCATGTGTAATATCGTGCGAACCACCTAGATACCATAGTATTTAGTTCCCGCGAGATACTTAAAACCTCTTACCACTTCTTTCCAATGATCCATTCCCGGGTTAGCGAGAAAATGACTGATCTCACGCATGTAGAATGTCATGTCTGGTCTAGTGCCTACCATGAGAACATGATATTGCAGACTGCCTCGCGATACGGAATGTCTTTCATCGTATCTTTCTCTTCGTGACTGCCAGATTGGCTGCTCACGGAGAGTTTAACGTTCCGCTCTGCTGGGGTTGAAATAGGGTGCGGAATGTAGCTACTGGAGCGGTTAATGACTATTGCAGCGTAACCGGAAGGTTTCAAAACCCGCGCAAAATCCGCCCTTTTAGAGGGGGATTTCCTACCGAATATTGAAAAATAACTTAAAGGGCGAGAAACGCGCCCTTGTACCGCGAAAGGGTTAATAAACTTGCAGTTTGTATCAAGTCCTGACTTCATTATCGGCACAGTTTACTGTAGACGTTTTTGAGTTTGTACTGTTTTAATAGAAAGTGTAGTGGATCTCTGGTCTCTATTCGTTCATTTTGGTGTGTGTCATAACATAGGTAATTCGGTATAGACCTCCTCCTCAAGAAAACCATTGAGAAATACCGTTTTGACATCCATTTGATGAAACTCAAGATCGAATAGAGCTGCGATCGTAAGTAGGCGTCTGAGTACTTCTATCCTGATAACGGGAGAGAAATCTCGTTGTAATCAATGCCATACTCTTGGAGGAATCCTTTGATTACCAAACCCGCAATAAAGCAGTCGATTGTACCTGTGCCAGTATACGTCACTTCAAAGCCCATCAACTTCTTGATATCTTTCGTCCTTTAGAAGGTGGTATCAACACCCATGTTTTATTGTCTATAAGGGCTATGTATTTCGCATTAGCTGCTAGGCCACTGATCAGCATGAGAGAGCTCATACGTGGTGGGTTCTGACACATACAGAATAGGTAGTAATATGTACAGTAAATGTCTGCGTTAGTCCCGCTCCTGAATGTCTTCCTCAGAGGAGAGGGCTACTTCTGCGTCGGTATTTCTGAGGCAGGGTCGCTTAGATGCAAGTTGGGACGGAGTGTCCGTAGGTATGTTCGAAACGAGTAATGTACTTGATTTCGGTCAAGTGCCTCTCTGGGAAGTGTGCGCAGTGTTGTGGCGTCTGCAGGAGTAGGCGTTCAGATGCCGGTGTTGGTGCAAGATGGTGCATTTGCATGTCCTGTGTTGGCTCTGGTGGGGTCGTCAGTTTGGCCAACGAGGGAAATTCGTCCTCCTTAAATACTACATCACGACTGTAGACAAATGCATGAGTATTGACGTCTATTAGGCGATACTTATTATTTTGATCAGGTCGATCTAGGTACATCCATAGTCGTGCTCGAGCAACAAGCTTGTCTCAATACTGCTCAGTAATACGCACATATGCACTGCATCCGAATACTTTGATGTTGGTCTCGGATGGGACGCGGTTGTACCAACGCTCATATGGTGTCCGACCGTTAGTATTAGAGCTAGGTATCATATTGATCAGTGTCGTCACATGACAGACACACTCAGCCCAAAGCTGTTTAGGGAGTTTGCCTCTGAGTAGAAGTGCCCGGAACCGCTGCATGTTCGTACGCATGCCGCGTTCAGCTACTCCATTTTGCTGTGGAGTGTACGCATTTGTAAACTGTGCGTGGGTTCCATATTTCTTGAAGACTACACGGCTGAGTTTTTCGTATTCTTTCGCGTTGTCCGCCTGAAGAACCTGAATTTCATGGTTTTCAATAGGGTGGGACATTCAAGTACATCGACATCACTTCTGAAAATATGCATGGCTTTCTTCCTGCAGTCCTCGTAGCACTTGTACAAATCGTTGCAGTTCTTAATGGGGTAAGTGAACACGAATCAAGTGTAGCCATCGATAAAGATCAGAAAATGGTGGCAACCAGTAAGGCTAGGCACAGGTAATGGACCACAAATATCATTGTATATATTTCCAAAGGAAATGTGGCACGTATAACAGTTCTATTACAAAAGAATGGTGACCGGTAAGACATCGCTATCGTGCACGCTGTACAGAAGAACTGCGCACAGGCGCAGAATCATCGAGCCCACCAATACCTTGGCTCCTTGAAAGATCATGCAAAATGCATACGTTAGGATTCCAAGGCGTTTGTGTAACAGCAGGAGAGATCGTTGCATACCTGAGGACACAAATGCCGTTGAGTTCACCACTGGTTTGGCTTGAAACTGATACAGGTCGTATTAACAGTCAGCTGCGCCTTGTTTTAAAGCACAGGTTAGTCTGCACACCACGCTTGCGGTCGAAGTTGAAGCGGAAGTCGTGCTTCACAGCGGCTGGGACTGATAGCAGATTTAATTGCAACTATGGAGCATACAAGACACCTCGAAGTGTAAGCGGCTTCGGGTTTCCCTTGGAGTCAATGACTTCCAATTCGATACGTCAATTTCCTTCGATTTGGGATCTGATTGTTGCCACCACCTGTAATAGATCCACCACTGGTAGCGATGTCAGTGAACCACTGGTGTTGTAGTTCAAGCTACATCGTGTTGCCGTTGCAGGGGTTGAACCCTACAACAGCAACAACGCAGAATAGGAGTTTGAAACTGCAGCAGGAGTAGTTAGGAAACGGACGGCGAACTACCGCAAGTAGTACAGAGCTAACGAGAGCTCCATCTATTCACTTCAGTATTTCCAACGAGCGACAAACAACGACTGGGATTCATGCGTCACATGACGCGTACATCCAGAGTCGAAGATCATGTAGGATCTAGCAAAGCGTGGGCTTGAGCAGCAAGACTGACTGTCGCATTGAGTGATGTACCGCCTGCAACCAGGCCAACGTCGCGGAGTTCTTGGTGGAACACTCTGCGGTTGTTGCCGTCGGCTCCTTCGTCGTCAGAATCAGATGGACGGTTGTTGCCTTGACCACGACTGTGATACTTGTCGCCGTTGGCTTGCTTGTGCTTGCCATCACCACCATGGCTCTTGTCACTACAGTTGTTGCTGCCGCTGTTGTTATTGCGGCCTTGCTTCCAGTTTTTGGAGCTGCGAGGTGGGTAAACACGCGTCGCGTTGCCCTTGAACGCGCAGTTGGCAGGTAACACCGTGTCACCCTTCACTCGGCCATCTCGGAGGTCCTGCTGCAAGCCGCAGCATTGACGAATGTTGTGGCGTGGTCGGTCACAGTAGTTGCCACCGTCAGGACCTTGGTCGCTCAGCGCAGGAAATCCAGTGGCTACTCGAGCCCGCACATTCTTGGTAGTGCTAGTTTCGTGTATTCCTTTCAACATCGTGTAACGCTCCTGGGCCTGGATATCACGGACCTAGCCTTCGATGATCTGCTTCATGTCTTCATACAGGATGTACTTTGTTGACCTTTCCAAATGCGAAGATCGTTTTTCCACGACTTGGGCATCGAGTGGAACAGGTAGATTGACTTCTGTCCCTCTGGCAACACTGAATCGGTGGCTTCTTGCGCGGCTTTCATCGCATTTTACAGTTCCAGGAAGAAATCAGTCAGGCCGGTGCCTTCCTCGCACCAATCTCTATCTAGTAGTGCTGGATGAAATTGGGGTCGCCATGGAAAGCGGTACCCTCATACTTATGGCAGATGAATTGGAAGGTCTCGTACGAGGTCGTGAGATTCTTAACCAATCGGACGTGCGTGTTGTCCATCGTTTTCATCAAGAACGCTTTAGTATTTGCTTCTTGGCGACGTCGCTCGCGCTGGATCAGAGGTTGAAGCTTCTCTTTTAGCCCACGTTTGCGTTCTTGACGCGCTTTGCTCTAGTTGAATGGTCGAACAGTCGGCAGGTTCTTGCGCTTGATAGTAGTATCCGAGTTGTCTCCGGAGTCGTCGTCGGAAGTTGACTTCGTTTCGGCATCGCTCTCCTCGTAATCGACAGCGTCAGAGTCAATCTCGGATCTCTCCGTTGATTTGGACTTCGGGGCATCATCGGCGTCGGACATATCGCTCTCGCTTTGGTTTCTCTCATCCTCGGAGATACCGTCATCGTCAGCCTTCATCACGTAGACAAGTAGGTGATTTCCGTCGAGGGCAGCGCACACGCGGGACTTCTACACGTCGAAGTTCTCAGCGCCAACGAGTCATAGGAAGTCTTCGCTTGAGACTTGGCTTGGGCTCATAACCTATGGAAAGTAGAACCTGATTTGGAGCGAGTGAGGGACGAAGGAAGTTGTTCTAGAAGGCGTCAAAGATGAAGTGATTGATATTAGAGGAACGGAAGTTAAGAAGTTGTCCAGGAGATAGCGTAGGGATGACTGGTCTACAAGCCAGGTATATGAACACTCTGGTGTCCGCTATGGTATTGTGGACACCACAGTTATCGGTTTAAGGGTGTTCCGTCACTACTTAGTATAAAGTATCAGATAATTCATGGTGCTGTTTACTGTACCACTTATGTAGAGAGAGACACACCGTGACTATGCGTAAGTGTTACTTGGTTTCAGTATGGAGGGATGGATATTGACCGTACCGTTTATACTATATTATAAAAGACGGTAAACAAAGTTGAATTTGTGTGAGAGGCCTTCAGCCTTCACCCGAGCCAATTCTGTTAGACGCTCGACAGACGAGAGGAGTGTCCGTGACGGCGACGCTGGCAACCGGCGAAGAAAAGTACCAAGGATCTCTAGAAATCAGAGGTTAGTGAACAGGTATGCTGTACAATCCGAATCAATGCTATCTGAAATCGATGAATTTCGTCGATGTACTGACACGCGGTGGATCTGCTCATAAAAAACTGTCGCGACGAGCGTACTGCTTTTTACGCACGCGAGCTACTCGCCCTGAAGGTGGCCATGTTTGCTTCCTCAGTACATACGCGTCGTGGTGGGGCTCGCTACAGAGTCTACGAAGGCGGTCATATTATGACCGCCATCAGTTGTACTATCGCCATATTGTTCGGCTTTATCGTAGATTGGAGTACAAAAAAGACGTCGCAAATTGTTCGGATAAAAGGGTCGTCATTGCGATGGACTTTGCTCAAAATTTGACTCTACCTTCCGTAGCATCAACTCCATCCGACTGGTATTTCATGACAACCCAGATCTATAAATCTATCCGGCAGTATGTCCCCGCAGAGTTCCAGAGCGACAGTCTGTACCGTGAACCGACTTTGGAGCAAGAAGATGAGGCTAGAGCTATCAAGAAAGCTCGTCGAGAACGCATGAAGGACAAGGAACCAGGAACATTGTCGGGTGATAAATAGGTACATGATCGATCAGATCATGATACTTAATACCACGAACTACCAAATGATACTAAACACCGTCTTGAAAAAACAGTACCATATGCCCGTCTTATGACTAGGTAGGAAGTGCGAACTTATCGTTTAGCGCGAAATTGAACGTGTTAGAGGTCTCACTTGACCAAACGAACAGCATATTTGGATTCAGCGCCAAAATTTAGCCCTAGATAGCCAATAAAAGCAAAACCGAACTTAAGAAATATTGAAACTTTTAACATTTCAAACGGACATATCTTGGCGCGAACTTGAGTTGGATGGCGTTACTGCAACATAATTTCGACAACACGACAACTCTTGCTGTAACACAACAGGCTTCCGCACCACAACAAGAACCACAACTAAGCAACATACAACGAGAAGTGGAGCGCCAGGCGTAATATATTCTAGATTAATTACGGTTATTGTCAAAGTTATCGAGACGCTTTGGGATGCTTTGGCAAAAATCACAATGGGGGAGAGCCAGCAGATCCAAAAAGACTGTTCATTGGGGAGGACGAGAATAAACGAAGACGAAGAAGACCTCGGAAGACATTCCCCAGCCGCTGAAGTTGAGCACCTGCCGCCGTCAACAACATTACCCACTACCGGCAAGAGTTGCCAACGGACTGGGGCCTACAACGCACGCCTTCGCAAGGAGCTTTTGCGTTCTCGGCTGCAGCATATCGAGTGTATGGAAGCGAAGATGGATAGACTGGCGAAGTATTCGCTAAAACTGCTGAACGCGCATGACGAGCTTGCCATGATGCTCTCTCGCGAGAAAGAAAACACCACGCGCCTAGCTGCTGCTGCCGGGGGGCCCGCTCATGATACAAACCTCGTCGTGTCCTATGCTGTAGTACTCGAAGAATGCTGCAGTATTCACTTCCACAAGAACTAGCTTAAGCCACCCAGCATCTTACTTAGCGCGATTGCGAAGAGGATTTTTGGTTGCACTCACCCATAATACTCAAAGTTACATAGCGGCTTTATTCTATGTCTTAATTGTTGCAAGCAGTTCTGTATCTGTTGCATCTACGGCTCTCACTAACTTATTACGTCTTGTAGTTACTTCCGGTTGCATCAGGATCATCCACAAGATACATAGCCGCATGATGGCGACATCGTCGTGGGTGATAGTAACTCTGGGCAAACGGAAACGGTCCTTAAGCATGTCGTAAGCCTGGGCGATACACAGCACGCCGCACGACGTTCCATCGGGTTGTCTTGGGCCGTTTATCCACACGCCAACGTTTTGAATAGGATGCTCCGTCATTGGCATTGACTTATCTTGCCAGTCACGCAAAAAGGTTGCCACAGTCTGCTGGTAGATATCTTCCATTGTAGATCGATAAGCAGTACCGCACAGCGGCTCATAGTAGTATGGTGAGATACAGGGGCTTTCATGCTGATACGAAAGACTTACAATGATGATGCCCCAATGAATATCGCTCAGGTGAAGAGGCAGCACCACATAATGGAAGCTCGCAATCCGGGCGTCTGGTGGGTTGGGACACCCCATTGATGGTGCAAATGAATCCAGAGCATAACAATCACCAAGAGTGTTGCAAATACAGCGCAAGCAGAAGTCGACAATGAGGTCGCTAAGCATTCGATCACGGGCTAACATTCCGACCAAATTCGCCACCTTGACGGTTCCTTCTCCACTCGTTAGACCATAAATAGATTCAAGACAGACCCCATCGAGGATCTTAGCTGCGTCCGCTGCCAGCTCCTGGGTTTTAGCTCCCATTATGTCAGGCGTTAACTCATCAGAGCCATTTTCCTCATCAAATAGTTCTGGAGTTGCCGAGATACTTTCCCAGTTGGTAGCCTGAAGCCATTCCATATCTGCCAACCACGCAGCACACTGCTTACGGATGTTGTAGAACGACCTCAATCTGTATACAGCATCACTGATCCGATAAATGCAACATAGTAAACAACACAATGTTAGAGCAACACATCAAACACCATTTCAGAGCAACATTGAGCGCAACATAATATAGCTGACCACCTTGTAAACTTTGGCGATCCTCCCGAGAAGAAAGCAATGATCTCCTCCGTAGTTCCTTCAGGAGGGTCCGATTCCGAATTGCCGAAGTACTTGGAATTGTGTCTTTTCTTCTTTTCCGCCTCCACAACCGCGTCCAACTTGGTGACAAGATGTTTGGGAGTGACGAAGTTGTAGTCGAAGTCCTTGTTACGGACAAACTCACGTTGACTACGTGCAGCACGTGCACCCATGAAGTCATCCACCATGATGACAGGGTAGTTCGCCACAATTTCGGCATGGCGGTGCCTATCACCAGTATTGGAAGCCCGCTCCAGTACTCGAGAGAGTGAAGGTACGTTTTTGTCAGGAAGAGTAATATCCGACAGCTTCTGTGGTTGTGCCGAAGTCTGTATGAGCCCTTGCTTCATCTTCTTACGCTGATTATGCCGGGGCTTTGGTTGAGGAAGTCGAAGTAGCTCAATCTGCCCATGCTTTATCGCGGCTTTTGTTGCTAATTTGCTTCCCTTTGAACGCGCTAACGCCTTT
Organism: Phytophthora foliorum; assembly: GCA_024679135.1. Lineage (NCBI taxonomy): Eukaryota > Oomycota > Peronosporomycetes > Peronosporales > Peronosporaceae > Phytophthora > Phytophthora foliorum. The sequence continues at coordinate 8,503 of JAHWLE010000864.1, forward strand.
GTAAGCAAGTCCCTCGGCTTAGGCGCTGCTGCTTTGGTTGGATAGAAATTACTTTCACGCTCCCAGGTCTGTGTCAGGGTTTTGACTGTCGTAGAAGTGGGTTTATCATCGTCGTCGACACTTGGGTTCACAGCAGAAGTAGACTTGTTAGAGGTCCCTGCAAATGGACTCGTTTTATCTTCTATCAACGCCTCTTCTTGCAAGGGCTTACCCTGCCGGGTCGCTGAAGAGACGGAACGACCTCGTTTGCTTTGCTTCATTTCTCGAATAAAATTCGTCGTGTCTATGAGATCTGCTGGCGCAATGTCAGACGTCGTGTCGTTCGGTTCTTCGGACGTATCCGACTTCCAACTTTTATCTGGACCGGTCGATGCGTCCGGCGAATATGCATATGCCCCCACATTTTTCATGCCATTTTGCACAATCTCTTTCCATGATTTCAATGCTACATAAAACGCTGGGCTGGATAACCCCGAAAGACAGTCCATAACTGGTTCAAACGCAGCTTTCGCATAGCAATACTTCTCTTCTGAAGACAGAACCACCATGTTCGCGCGTTCCCGACGCTTGGTTTTGACGTAGATCACCCGATATTTCGGCTGTTTCGATCGTCTGACATCTGAAGGCTGTGTTGCGTCAGATGGTGCATCTTGTGTTGTACCTTGTGTTGCATCATACGAAACTGGATCGTCCGCCAGAAATTCTTGTGTTGCTTCAACGTCTTCAGTTGTATCTGCAGACTGCGTCAAGCCGTCGTGCGCGAACGACTCACCAGCAACCTTCATTGTTGTTTGTACTGTCTGAAGTGACGCTACCCCGTCTTTAAATTGTTGGTCCAACTTCGACATAACCACCATATCCCAGCGTGGGGGAATACTCGATGCCGGAAGGTTTTCAAATTGATGTACACGCTCGGCAATATACATCAAATGCCGACATGGCAGGTTGTAGCTCTGGTAAAAGATGCACGAGCACGACCACACTTAGTCGGTGCATTGATACGTGTGTCCACAGGAGCTCACATCCCACTCACCAATGTTAGCACCACGTTTAGAGCAGGTGGTGTCCCCCCAAAATACCATATAATATTCCCATTGACAGCGAACCTTCGCTAGTATGCCATCGCTCAGGTGCCCCGCCACAATGGAAAGAAAATCAGGTACACTGTCCGGCGGACGAGACGTAGTCGAGTATCTTCGCATGGCGGTGAGAAGGTGTCGGGCTACGGTTGTTTGATGCGCCAGAAGTCCGCTAATCGTCGAATCGAGCCGCGGTTGTTTACCCAGCAGAAGCTTGACCTGATTCCAGTTGGATTCTATTCGATTTGTTGTTGTGTTGTCAGTCGTAAAGAATTTGTCACTGACATGATTCGCCCACATCGAGGCACACGTCTCCCAATTTGCTTGGAAATACGCTAGCAGCTCAGGACACTCGTCCTCACATACTTTGGTGAAGCTTGAGACCTCGAAATCAAATGTCGATTGCGTGTTACTGAATACAAACCCAAGTAAGCAACATAGTCAGCAACAAGCAACATAGTAAACAACATTTGCAAACAACATAGTCTACAACACATCAAGCAACGAAGCAAAATACTTCCTTACCAGTAAATGAGCTTAGCGAATGCAGTTTCCATAGCGTCTCGCTGCGATGCTTTCAGGTTGAATTTCATTCTCCGGCAAACTTTGCGCCAATATGTCAGCGCGTGGAATTGACACAAAGTACTTTTGCGTCCGGAATTGCCTTCTCCAGTACTCTCCACTCGACAAAATCCTTGTCAATAACAACGGACTGGATCGATCTCCAAGATGGGTTCTTGCGCTTAAAAAACTCTACAATGTGCTCCATCGTAACAGCCTTTCGATCAAGCGCCAGAAAATCAATAATAGGTATACCCCTACCCGTACCCGACGTAACAACCAAGCTACCTGTTTGCATATATCATAAAACCCGGCGAAAGCATTCGATCCGTGTCAGTCAAATTAGTACTACATGAACACCTCACATACCCAGGTGGTATCCCAAGTTATTGGTCCCAGGAGTCCAGTCCATGACCAATGTATCTCCCCACTGCGTAAAGCAGGACTTCTGTACAGACGTCTGCACTGCAATGACACAGCTGATAGACATTTGATCCTGAACTATAAGAACGTCATTTCTGCTATCTGCTTCGGCAAACGCGTCCAGGATGGTTTTCATCCGTTCAAGCGTCATGTTGCCCAATACTTGCTGAAGGATGTTTCTTGTTTGCTGAGGGGTGAGTGTAATATCTGCAATAGCACCATTGTTTCAAACAGTTAACAACGAGTTACCGTAGATTGTTAGTACGAGTATAAAAGTAAAAAATATCAGCTAGCAAATTAAGCTGCCGAATTCACCAGTAGCACTCACCAAGCTTATCCGACAAGTAGCGGTTGATATCCGCCGTGCTAGTTTCATCTCGGTCAGCAGACCAAGCTCTCTGCGAACTTCGGGTGAGAGTGGCATAGACTTTGAACCACGGTACGAGTCGAATATGACCTTGTTCGTGCGGTGATTGTGCTTGAATATCTAAATAAAAATAACACCCCGTTGGTAAAACTAACAACATAGCAACGATTCAGCAACATAATTTACCTCAGTCCCCGGAACGACGCGGACTTCCCATTTGGCCTGCCCGGCTACAACGCTGCGCTCAGTATGGACCAGAAAGCTGGCCTCGCAGCCAGTAAATTTCGAGCTAACATCGCGTCGACCTTCACCTCGTGGAGCTTGAGACGACCCATGCCTACACCACATCCGTTTCCAGTTGTACGCCATTCCATCCAGAAGTTGAACGACCCCCTGACCTCTTACAATCCAACCGTACAGTGTAGAGAACGTTTAGAGTAAGCATTATAATTGGAACACAACCGATAAAACAACGATACCTGTTGTGCTTCGACGCAGTCTCGGAACTTCGAACGCGAAACTTCAAGAAGTACTTTTCCTCGTGCCATGCCAAAGTTTTTGTGAAATCATCCCAATTCTTGAGCGCCTTCTTTAGTAGACCAGGGACGTAGTTGTCGATAGACTTATGCGCCTTTACCATCTTTTCGCGGTCTTCAAAAGTTTTGGTCCGGCGGGTGGGTTTGCGAGCGGTTTCGCTGGCCGACAATGTGCGACGAGACGTCATAACAAGAGAACTATTGTTCCCTTTCCGAGGAACTTTGGACGGTTGGCTGTCGTGCCTACCCGTTCCTGACTCGAGCATTTGCCTTGGCCGTTTCGTCAGCACTACATGCATAAGCAAACAACATAAGTAAGCAACATAAACAAGCAACATAAACAAGCAGCACAATAACAATAGAACTACTTACCGGAACCGGTACCCTCCGCAGCATCGTGGCTCCGGCGATCGGCGGCGGCATTAGCATCAGCAGCGACTACATCGTTGTTGGGCTGAACGTTGGCGCCGCCCAGAGCATCATCAGCATTCGGGGTTCCATTAGCGGCATCCGCCGCCGCATCATTATTCGTGTTTTCGTCGGTGGCATGCGCCACCGCAGCATCATCATTAATGTCTTTATTAGCGAAGGAAACAACACAAACAAACAACATAAGCAAGACATAAGCAAGTACACAAACAAGCAACAGAAGCAAGGAACATAACAATAGCAAAGCAACTTACGGGAATCGATACCCTCCACAGCATCAGCAGCATCCACGATAGCGTCGTCGTCTATTCCGTCGCCCGGGTCTTTGTCAGGTTCGTAGTCGTCATCAGTTTCATCGTTCTTGACAAAACCGTGAGCTGCACGAACGTAGTCAACCGACTTATGCGCTCGAAGTGATTCGCGTCGCGCTGCAGCAAACAATAACAATATAATAACAACAATAATACGTGCGTTAGTGCCCATGACGTGTCCGTTCCTCTGTCGAAGTGACTTACCCGTGACTTGCTCCGAAGCTGTGGTGACGCGCACCTTCTTTGCTTCCTTGGTTCCCGTGCTCGCCTTCGTCGGCGTGCTCGCGCGCGCCTTCTTCGCCGTATTCGCAGCCTTATTCACGTCTTTGGTTCCCATGATCGGCTTCGTCAGTGTGCTGGCGCGCGCCTTCTTCGCCGTATTCGATACCTTGTTCGCCCCCTTGGTTCCCGTGCTCGCCTTAGTCGACGAGCTATCGCGCGCCTTCTTCGCCCCTTTGGTCCCCGTGCTGGGCTTCGTGTGCGTACGGCTAGCGCGCGCCCCTTTCCTCGGCATCCTGGCTGCTTCGCTCTCCGTTCTGACAAAACCAAAATTGAAGGCGGGGGAGGGGGGAGGTCGTACTTAATCGATGTTAAAGATCTCGCAAAATTTCGACTTTGAGGGAGTATTTCTTGGTAAGTAAATTTGTAAGTAAAGCCAGGATAAAATACCTAGCAACATAATCGCCGATATGTTACTTTCAGCCGGTTATCGTCTGACTGTACTTATGTTGTAGTAACGACTCCGACTTGAGTTTCGCCGATAACAAGCACATGAATCGAAAGATCGCGATTTCGAGTACACTATCTTACTCGAAAAGTAGGTTTATCGGCTTAGTATCATTTCGTTCTGCGTTGTCTCATATGTGCTTCGTGATGATCAGTGCTCGTACTTAGTTGAGGGAGCGCGAGGCGAGCACAGCTTTGCTCTTCAACCCGGCCCACGACTGGGTATGTTACACACTTACGCAGGATCATCCAACTTGGATTACAGACAACGACTAAAAAGGCCGGCGCTGCTGAACGCCATCCGCCATACTATCGTACAACTACAGTGCGTGGCGCCTTAGAAAGCCACTTAATATATTCGAGTTTGACGGGGTTCGCGTTCTGATAGGATAGCGCTGCATGCGAACAGACGAAAAGCATTGATTTAGTTTAGTATGTGGCCCACACTCATAATTCTATCTGAGAGCAGCCCCGTGTGCCTCCGCACCTTCTCCGGCATCGCATCCCACGGGTCGCCAAGCCACCCCATGGCATCTTCCGTATCAACAGCGTATGGATCATTTTCGCCAAGTAGCACAGGTAGCACTGCGTATGCGGTTCTGTCGCTCAAAATACGCCCCTTCAACCATGTAATCTCTCCTTGATCCATCGGCTGCAGCATCGCGATCGTATTCTTGGGCAGTTTAGCGATAGCCACGTGCGAAAGCTCCACCTCCGGCGCTTTGTGAACGGGCGCATTGTCGTACAATAGCAAGATCTTTCTGTTGGCAGCTTGCATCCTTGTGTTGAGAGCTACCAACCAGACTTGGGGCATTGTGTTGGAAAGCCACACTGGCAATTCAAACTTACCGCCGACTTTCAAATGCACTTTGACTTGATTTTTGTAGGGGGCCATCCATTGGAACAGCCAATCAGAGCAGACATCTGAACCTCACACGATCTGTAGGTTGGTCTCTATCTTCAAATAACTTATAAACATTTAATAATGCAGGTGATTAGTTATAAGGTGGCTCTCTAAGGCGCCACGCACTGTACTGCATTCGACTGAAAAACTCGGCACAAAACATTAAGCATTTTGATTGGATGAAACAGTACTTGCTTGTAAAAAAAAACAATAAAAGTCCAAGATTTCAAAGAAAGGATTGACTTGTTAGATCAAGTCCAGGAGCTTGCTTGTTCCAGCTAAAAACGGAGCCTCGGGGGTATACGAGGAGGCGTGCCGCCTCCTCGACGCCTACATCCCGCGCGAGCAGGACGGCGACTTGCTTCTCCTTCACTGTGTAGATTTCTTGCTTGCGTTGAGGCATATTTCAGAATGCAGTGATTTAATGCAACTTAGCGATCGTTTTGTCTGAGCCACTCATTAATGTAAGTTCTGTGATTAGTATTTAAAAAAGTAAATTCCTGGATTCTATTGGCTAAAATAATAAAAAAGTTTAGTATAGAAGTTGAAGATGTGCCACTGTTGCATGCCGAGTTTTGCGTTGCCGGCTTTATTAGTTGTTGTCTGTATCCAAATCCTATGATACATGTATAATACGTGCGGCTATAACGTTGCTTCACTATAATACTGTACACGTAGTTATTATTGACAGCTTGTCAATAACATCCCGCTGATTGTCAAACACGCTTGCCAAAATATTCTTGATACCGACTCAACATTTAGCCTTTTTGCCAATATACCTCACTTCGACAAGACGAAGGTGGCTACAGATACTGCGAGCAGAAGACTTTTAATTGTGACTGGAACCTCATCCTCACTACACATTTAGTGGAGAGACGTTATACATGTACCTATCGGGCTTGAAGCAAAGCCAAAATCTTATCTTCATCGAAGACAGGTGTTTCTGCTTGTGCTTTCTCAGACAGTAGGCGGTGCATTTATCACGTAATGTATATGTACATGTACTGTGTGCCTTTATGGTGTAATGATTATGAAGTGCAAACTTACATCGTATTATCAATACTGAAGTACATATATGTAATACATCTAGCACGAACCAACGCATGTCCCAGGATAGGGGATGGATGTCACGAGCTGCAAGCTGTCTCTGAGCTCAAACACCCAGCCGATGGAAATTAGGAAAGCGGTCGGTAAGGCCGTGTGCATCGCCGCATCGTAACGAACAGCGCAAAACATTGCTATTATACGACTCACTTTCCAATTACCGCGCTGCAAGCCTCAACCCAGTGAACAGCTCTCTAAGATCATGCGTTTCGCTTCTGCTCTTGCATGCGGATCGCTTGCCCTGATCGGCGTGATTTCAGCCGCAGAAATGCAGAATGAAGCAACAACTCCAGTTCCTGCGACGAAGCTGCGTACGGAGACCAACGCTGTGCCGCCTCCCAACAAGCAAGGAGCTCAAGACGCAGAACGTCAATTGGGTCTGTTTAGCTGGTTGTTCGAAAGTCCGACTGTGGGGCCCGAGACGCCTGCGCCAGAGCCCCAATACAACTTCGGCAACAACAACAACAACGCCGACGACGGTCTTTTCAGCGGTCCATTCTGGGATCCGAACGCGACTTTTTAGGTTGCTCGCTAGGCCAAATGAAGCATCGGCAACCGTTGATCGAATCCACTTGTTTATTGTGCTATTACGTTTGAGTGACTGTTCTTCACAGTCCAAGTTTTTTTTTCCTGGTTCATGCCATGTTCTCCAGCACCAGCGCAATACCCTGTCCGCCACCAATGCAGGCTGATCCCACCGCGTACTTCTTGCCCGTGCGCTGTAGAGCGTGCGTCAGATGCGCCGTGATACGGCTGCCCGAAGCACCAAGCGGGTGTCCAAGAGCAATTGCACCGCCGCACTGGTTGACAATTTCAGGGTCGATCTCCAGCTCCTTCACACACGCCAACCACTGGGCCGCGAAGGCCTCGTTAATGTCATAGATGTCAATGTCCGACTTCTTCAGTCCCGCGCGCTTCAGTGCACCTTTGATTGCGGGCACCGGGCCAATGCCCATGATAGTCGGGTCCACTCCCGACACCTGGTAGCTCACGACACGCGCCAAGGGCGTGAGGTTGTGCTTCTTGACGGCGTCTTCACTGGCCAGCAGCACTGCACCGGCACCGTCCGAGATGCCAGACGCATTGCCCGCCGTCACGACGCCATCCTTCTTAAACACCGGCTTGAGCTTGGCCAGTTTCGCCATGTCCACCACGCGGGGGGACTCGTCAACCGCAAACTCCTCCGTCTTGCGTCCGGCCTTGACTTCCAGCGGTGCCAACTCGGCATCGAACCACCCGGCCGCTTGGGCCTCCGCCCAGCGGGTCTGGCTGCGGAGCCCAAAGGCGTCGCACTGCTCGCGCGTGATGTGATGCTTCTCTGCCAGGTTCTCGGCCGTCATGCCCATGGGCGTCTTGGCGTACGAGTCCGTGAGCGCCGACCACAGCGTGTCCTGCAGGTTCAGTCCGGCGCCCAGCC
>JAHWLE010000865.1:0-16325 GCA_024679135.1 Phytophthora foliorum
CCGCCGGTGCCCAAGAATGCGGAGCCCAGCGAGGACGAGGTCGTGGGCGCAGTGCAGGTCGCGGCGGTGGCCGTCGTGGTGTCGCGGCAGGAGCGGGGCATCCAGCTGGAAAGACAAGTGTAGTTCCTGAGTCGCTCCAAGCCTCCGTGGACACAACCATCCTGTCGCCTGACCCGTCACGTCAGACGTCAGCAAAACGGACGCCCCCAGTGATGCTGCAACACGTGCACTTGGACAAGTTGGTGACATCCACCCCGGAGCGAGAGGGTTGGATGAAATCCAGACTCTTTCGCCCTATCGGGACAGCATAGATTGTTGGGCGTATCTGTCGGCGGCCGATGCGAGGCAAGTTCGGCTCCCTGTTTGAAATTCGCTGGCTTGACACCCAGTGCCAAAACGCGGTGGAGCATGTCAGTGCCGGCTGTGCTCAACGTGGTATCGGCAATTACGAATCACTTACCCGATTGAAAGGCAACCCCGACTGGCAAGAATTGGTTACGAATGACGCCGATGACGACATTGATGTGGATGATGATGACGACCTGCAAGTTGTGGACAACTACGAAGAATACGATCCTGGTGTCTTGCTTCCGACCAGTTTGGAAGAGGTCGAGGCCGTTCAAAGCTTGCGATTTGAGCCTACAGGGGAAGTCGACGCACCGGGCGACCTCTACCAGTGCGCTGACGGCTCAAAAATGACGTCGCTGCTGCCTGAATACAAGCACATGTTTGAACACTCGGTCACCTCCAGCTTTTTTGCGTACTTGCCTCTGTACTTCTGGCGTCAAGTGTTGTTCCAGACCAACAAGTACGCTGTTGCTTACGACATCAAGGTTTCAACACCGTTCACGCTCTCGGAGCTGATGGCTTTCCTACGCGTCATGTTCTACATGGCTTTAAACGACAAAGGCGAGTATGCAAACTACTGGGGCCAGCAACCAGAAGACATGATATTGGGCGGCAGCTCAATCTCGTTGGACAGTGTGATGACCCTCAATCGGTACAAACTGCTGCGACGCTGTCTCAGTTTCAACGCGTTGCCAACTACGCTGAATCAGGACGCTGCTGCCCGTATTAGACCTCTGCTGAATTTGCTGAAAGTGACTGGCGGCCTATACATCAAGGTTGGTAGGAATGTGGCTCTGGACGAAGCCAGTGTTGCCTGCAGGTCTCGGCAAGGAAGGCACATGATTGTATTCAACCCAATGAAGCCAACAGGAAAGTATCACTTCCGATTCTACATTGTCTGCTGCTCGTCTACGTGGATTGCACTCAACTACAAATTGCACTGTAAAAGATGTGATGTTGGAGACCGACTCGATGGTGTTGTTGGTCAAGCAGAAGCGCAGTCGCTGCGGGATGAATTCGATAAGGTGTCGAAGATTCGACAGCACGTGCTGGAGGCCATGAGGCCATTTGTCGGCACCAAACGCATCGTCAATATGGACAATTACTATACGTCAGTCCAACTGCTTCAGGAGCTCGAGCTCAAAGGTCTGTACGCTCGGGGCACCATCCAATCCAATAGCAAGCACTTCCCACGTCACACGATCCTCGATGAGACCAAGTGTACTCGCGGCGATTTCCGCCAGGCCATCTCCCGTGATTACAGTATAATTGCTGCCTCTTGGTGTGACGGAGATGTGGTGTAGTGAACGCCAAATTTGGTGGTTGCACACAACTCGTACTTCGCCGAGAAGGCACGGTACTGATGTCGGCAACCCAGCTGACCGAAAGTCAGCTGTTCGGAAATATGTGGAGACATACGGTACTGAAATCGACGACTCGGCGGGATGGATCCAGCGACTCGTCGGGAAAGACACGTGGAAGTGGCTGAAGGGTCGGATGAGATCCAAAACCGTTCCATTTCACTAGATATTTTATATGACTTAGGAAACATTAGATAGAGCCTTTGTGGCTCTTCGGAAGATAACAACTAACAGAGCAGAATTTTCTAAGTCCAAGACAAGCGTACACTCTTCCGGTAAGTCCCTACGCGGGCTGGATTATGTCTGCCGTCAGCACCCGAGAGGCATAGCTTGTAGGGTGTTGACAGGTAGCGCCAAGAGATCAAGGTCGGCCCGGAGGGCGTGTCTCGCCAAGCGCGAAGAACAAATCTCGCCACACGAGGCGAGTCGGTACGTCGGACAGCCCGAGTGCCGTAGCTCTTTCAGCTGGGTAGCTTTTGCCCTGGCGACCCGTAAAAACGCTAACGCGCCGTCGTCCATCCTTTGGTGGAGGGCACGGGATATTGGAACGGAGTCAGCCGAGCTAGGCTGGTCTCTGGAGTGTATTTGGCTGGCTTGGTTGGCTGGCATCGGCGAAGGCGAGACACCGCTGTCCCGGAAGGGCCGAACCGCTGGGGAAACTCAGCGCAGGCTACAAGCGCCGACCAGCTCGGCGATTGTTGTGTGTGCTGCTTTGAATCCACATCTGACGAATTTTGTGTGTACCGCAATACCACAACTGGTGCCGCAACCCGGGAACAGGGTGTGTTTGTTTTCGTAGGTGCCAAAAGTAACCAAGTTTCGAGCAAGCAAGTGTGAGAAGATGGTCAAGGGGATGCCATCGCTAAGAGGAGGGATTCCAGCGACGGCTGGAGGATCACCTCTCGGAAGATCGGACTCGGCGAGTCAGCTGATCGCCGACATGACAGCAGACGAAGTCCGCTGTCCAGTTCGAAGATGGAGATGCCCAAGACCATGGAAGTGATGAGAGGAGTGAAGATGAAGAGTATGAAGACAAAGCCGAAGTCGGCTATGTGAAGACGACAGCTGAGCTACTCGAGCGAAGTCGAGGAACTGTCGCTCCAAGTGGGCAGGATGGGTCCTGCTCGACCAGTGGAGCGGAACCTCGCAGCTGAACTCGGCGATGAAGCGGACGACGACGATGAACAAGGTGTTGCTCAAGGGGACCGTCCGCCCCTGATTCCCAGAGCAACACGGAATGCCGATACGCCGAACGCTAACAAAGTGCTCGCACGGCTCGGCGAAGATATGATGAATCAAAGTGAATGGATGAAGCTGTTCGCACCGGTGCCCATGGCACAAGCAACGTGGCCGGAGTTGGGACCAGAACTGGCTCAGCCAGTGAGAAGCAACGACATCAACCAACTCGCCGAGGAGACGATGCAGCTGTTGAAGGCTATGGGCTACCGATGCAACGGACGGCCCAGCCCATGGACCCTCGAAGGATGGAGAGTGAGCGCGGCTAGCGTGGAACTGATGCGCTGGAAACGCAAGCTGAAAGACGCGTTCTGCCTGAAGCTGGTCCCAAGCAAGTACCCAGCTAAAACCCGCCGGGTAGCCGAGTCCGCTCGACTCGGCGGAGACACCGGTAAAGCTCCAATACTGAAACCCGATGAGCCCAGCCAACTCAGCGAAGACCCCAGCAAGATCCCACTACCAAAGACACCGGAAACTAAGAAAGGACAGAAGTTCCGATCGACCGTAGGTACGCCGTATTTCGAAGACTCGCATATGAAGAGCCCAATTCGCAACGCGGCTAGGGGTGGCCGCTATGACCACCTCTACGACGCCGGTGACGAGGCCGAACTCGGCGGGGGCTGGGGCATGGAGAGGGAGGATGAGACTGTGAAAGACCAGATCTACCATCTCAGCTATGACGATGTCGAGCAGGGAGGTACTCAGTACCTGGAACTGCGATCCCATTTCTCGCTTGACAAGGTCGTCGAGTTCGACGGTAAGTGTTATCATTCAGACGCCTCTCTGCAGTGGATCAAGCGGTTCATATATGAGATGAAGGGAACTCGGATGCCACAGAATTCGTGGTGCGAGCCTTTCTCCCTCTGCTTGGGTCGAGCAGCGAAAAGCTGGTACCGCCAGCTACCCAAGAAGACGCAGACCCGGTGGAACCTGCTCAGCGAGGCGTTCCTGGATTACTACTGCTCGCAGTTTGACCAGTCAGCGCGTACCCGCTATTATTCGGCAAAGCGCAAAGAGAACGAGCCAATCTATGATTTCTTGACTCGGGCTGAACGGGTACGCCCGTACAGCGAAAATCCAATACGAGAAAGGGGGAGCCGATGCGGCTGACCACGTTGAGCAGTTCCTACTCAACTGTGGAGACGACGGAGTCATGGACCTGTTATACCCACTCCAACTCGATGACATCTACCGAGTAGAACAAATCATCAACCGGAAGATCCTTGGCGAGAAGCGTAAGAAACAGCGTGACCAGTTGGTGTCCGGTCGAAGTCAAGAGGATCGGCGGAGCGAGAGCTCCAGACGTAGCGAGGGAACTCGACGGAGATGATCAACGCGGATACCGCCGAGACGACCGTCGCACGACAGCCGTGAACGCCGAGTCACTTCGGCGGAAGCCACTGTCAATGACCTGTACACCGGGGCTGACCAAAGGCAATCAAGCCGATGGTCTAGCCAGTACGGGTCGTCAGGTGAAGAAAGTGGCTACAACCCACTCGACGAGTCGGATTCTGACCAGAGCCAAGATTACCTAGATGCCGGAACTGCTAGTGATCGGCCCCGAGGCCAAGCAGACCGAAATGGCCAACCTGATCGCCGTCAGAACTCAGTGGGCCGATCCTTCAACTCGGCTGAGCGTCAGGAACGCCGCGATCGACGAGATGACTCACGTGAGTGCCAACGCTATGGACCCTGTGCGGCGTGTGGTGCCGATGGTCACTCGGCGCATTTCTGCCGACAAAGGTGCAAATTCTGTAAGCATGTGCACGAAGTCGGGCACTGTGAGCTGTTCCAGCGCCTGGAGAAACTCACCAAGTTCGTCAGGGCATCCGTCGATAAGTCGACAGTGCCCGCTGACCTCCAAGATATCTTCGAGCCGAAAGATTTAAACTCGGCGGCCCGCCAACACTGACTGGGTTGGATAATGATGGGCTGCCACAGTCAGCTGAGCTTGCGGTCGAAGCGAACTATGTGTTCGCTTTCGTAGGTGCAGCCCAACGGTCCGAAATATGTGGGAAGAGAAGCGACGGACTTGAATGTGAATATGACGGAAATGACGAGCTCAGCGATCCGGAGGAAGATCGCCGAGTTATTGAAAGCGCGGTAGCCGAGTCCAGACGACGTGTTAGGACGGAGGATGGCGCTCGGGCGGTGAAATTAAACCCGGGAGAACGCGGGTTTTAGCAGCCATGACGCTGTGCGCCGATTGCGATGATGCTAATGTGAACAATCACGCCATACCACCAGCTGAGTTTGAAAGCCCGGCTACCAGTTGAGCTCAGCGAGGTAAAGACAGAGGCCGCCGACACAGTGGACGCCGAAGTAGCAGCCGAGCCCCCTGTAGACACCGACTCGGCTTGAGGAAGGACAGGAACTTGCACAGTCGGCCGAGTCACAAGCACTGACAGATCCCGACGAAACTTGCTTCCCGGGACCCGGTGGTACGATAAAGGAAGGTCAGCAGCTGACTTGGGTGCGGGAACCACTGGATCCACGTTAGGCGACCCAGCTGCATCAGAGGTTGCCTGAGGAATACTGGCTGAACTCAGCGGGGAGCCGACGCGGAGAGTTATCTCGCGTGCCTCACCATCCCGCATCTTAGCGAGCTCCGGCCAGCGCGTCTCCAACAAGCGACACAGACGAGCATTCAAGTGTAGCTCGCCTGGCGAGAGACCCGGGGCATCGACTCCAGACGCAGCAGCCACCGCCAACGCCGGATCAGCAACATTGACCCGACCCGCCCTGCGAAGTAGATTCTTCTGCTGCTGAATAGTCCGACGTTGTGACTCAATAGTCTGGTTAGCCAGTCTCAGCTGGCGAGTTTCACCACCGCTGGAAACCACACGGGCCGCCTCCTGTATCTGCTCAACGTACGCCGAAGCAACACCTTGGAGGGCCGAGTAAGCAGCGTTGCGCTCGACGAGCTGCTCCGCGAGGCGGCGAGCCTCTTTGTCGCGGGACTCCAGCTGCCGACGAAGGTCGTCAATCAAGACTTGAGACGCGTCGACTCTGCGAGATATCTGCCGAGCTGTCTCCCGCGATTGGCACTCGAGGGCCGTGATGGTTTTCCGAAAAGAAGCAACCAACAGGGAAGTCTTCTCAGCGGTCTTCCTCCACTCGTCGCGCTTCCGGACAACAACGGCCAAATCTTGCTCCACCCGAGCTGACTGAGCGAGCGCTGAGTTCATGCGTCGAGCCAACGCGTCGTTTTCACGATTTAGTTGCTCGGCGGTGATACGCAACTCAGCTAACTCCCTGGACGAACAGGGAGGATCAGGAAATGCGGCTCGAAGAGTCGCCAACATCTCGCTCGGTGTGCGAGCCAACAATAAATCGCGCTGACTGGCATAGTCAGTGGGGAGACGTGGCCTCAACAAAGCGTAGGCAACGAGCCGAGTCCTCCCGAGATCATCAGCTGAACGGGCCTACTCACGGTCCTGCAACAACTGCCGCAACTCGGCGATCGAGTTCGGTGGGGTGGCCAGCTCTCCAGCTGAGTCACCTGCTTCACTGGAAGCGTTCCCTGTAGCCAAGACGGTGGACTTCGCGGAAGCTCGCATCTCGGCTAAAGAACCATACTCAGCGAGTAGGGACTGGAGATCCGATTGAGGGGTATCGGGTGTATCCGACCTAGCTGAGGGGACAGCGTGAACCGACCCAACGGCCGGGACCCCAGCAATCATCAAACCATCTCGGCGGAAGCCAACAGGCGGAGGACTCTGTTCAGGACTCGGCGAAGGTGTCTGCCGAGGGGAATAAATGTCACTATGGACAGGAGATGAGTCCGCCGAGTTGAGATCCTCTGTCTCAGCGACTGACGAAGCAGGCGAGACGGGTCTCAACGCCGGGTCGTCAGCATTTGACCGAGTCGACGAAGACAACTCAGCGGGGTCAGAAGAAGACTGGTAGCTCGGCGATTGTTGTGTGTGCTGCTTTGAATCCACATCTGACGAATTTTGTGTGTACCGCAATACCCACAGAGACGTCGTCAACATGGTGTCAAACGCCGACGCATCAACGATCACGCCTGTCACTAGGATGGTTGGCAATGTGTCGACTGAGTTTGCAGCTCCAACCTGCGTTGGTGAGTACAACCAGAACATGCAAGGCGTGGACAGATTGAATCAGATCCGAGGCAGGTTTTCCATTGCTGACGGCCACTCTTACAAAAGATGGCACAAGAAACTGGCTTTGGCCATGATCGACATTGCACGGTCGAACGCGTACTTGACGCGCCGAATGGCAAAACCCGACCCAACCGCGCGTGACCCGCACCGGCAATTTGTTATAGATTTAGCTAGCGAGCTCATGAACGGCAAGCGGGCCGAAGCTCCGAGCGAGGGTCGTATGGTCTACGGAGCACGGTTGTTAGACGAACGTTTGGCTATGGATGGCGGTGGAGATTCCAGCGTTACGCCAACTCAACGGTCAACCCCCAGCGTCACCAGTCCTCTGCAGCGGTGCACTGCCGTTGCCTCTAAGCAAATTCACGACAAGAAGAGCAGGAAACGACGCAGGTGTATTGTTTGCCGATGGGAAGACCGCTACCCGACGGAGGAGACAACATACTGCCTCACTCACGGGTGTGTCTATGCCAAGAAGTGAGCAAACAACCGCCAGCAACCTGGATGTGCCCAAAGCAGTCGTGGACTTGCTGGGATAAATTTCACAAGTTTTATTTGCCCCAGAAACTGTTCACGGTGAAAGGAAATATCCACCGCGGGTCATTTATCTCAGCTAAAGAACGCTGCTACTGGCACCGATACTAGAAAATACGATCTGCCTGATTCTACGATAGCCCCAATGCCCGCCGTCGTGCGTCAAGTTGTTCTATAGCTGCTGGACTGGATATGTGGCGAGCTGCCCCTGGACACTTGCTTGGACGTGGTGGCCGCGCTGCTGCCGGACACTGGCTTGGACGTGCTGGCCGAGCTGCCGCCGGACACTGGCCTGGAGGTGCTGGCCGCGCAGCTGCCGGACACTGGCATGGACGTGCTGGCCGAGGATGTACAAGTAGTGCATGTCGGTAGAGAAAATTCATGACCTCACGTAGATGTATAGAGGCGTTGAAGCTGACTTCCAACTACGTTCTACCTTCAGTTCGTGCGCCAGCTTCCGACGAGCAAAACAGCTGTGGGCAGCGCGTCCTGTGCCTCGGACAAAACAGAGAAGTTAATGCAACGAAGCGCGCTTTCGGTATTGCGCTCAGCTCTCGAGCCAACACAAGCTTCGCAGATTCCTCGAACAGAAGTAATTGGCGAAGACAATTGTAGTTTCAGTAGTTGGAGCTTGAGTTGAAAGCAACACGTCGCGCACATCGGCTGCCGCCATGATCATTTTGCGCAGTAGCGGGTAAGCGGCAGCGTGGCGATGAAAGAGTCGTACGGCGAGCGAGCACAGATCGTTGCGCATCTCAATACCAACGCACCTTTTTACCTTGGTTGTTAGCGCAACCTGTGCCAACACATTGCCTATTCCGGCACCGACGTCCATGAAGACGTCGTCCTCGCCCAGTGGCCCCATCGCGGCAAGCATCGCGGCGACACCCGGCGGAAGCAGCTCGCCCGCCTTGTTTTGGGTCCTCCCTGACTCCTGGCGAATATCACTCGCCGTGATGTCACTGAAAATGGTCGCCAGAGCACTGCAAGCGGCAGGCGTCGTGAGCAGTGACACGGACTGCACCGCCAGCGCGACAGCCGGCTCCATCTCCACAGACTCCTTCTCCACGACCGTGAGCAGTGACACGGACTGCACCGCCAGCGCGACAGCCGGCTCCATCTCCACACACTCCTTCTTCACACTTCCTCTTGTCTTCAGCTCCGCTGGTGTCCATCCAGGCGATGGCGGGAGAGTCGGCAGTGAGCGCTGACTCCCAGCGCTTCTACAGCGTGGTGGACACCCGCCCGATGACAGGAAGCGCCACCCTGGCGGTGATTCGCTGAAGAAGCAGCGCGGGAAGTCCTTGACCGCCTTGGCATAAGTCCGCTTGAGGGCTGCGAGGCGCAACCGGAGCTCACTGGCTGTCCGCTTCGACCTTGTCATGCGCCGCGCCACGTAGTCCCATGTTACTCGTATTCCTTCGTTCTCGAACTCAAGCGCAATCTGTACTAGCTGTTTGTCCTCCCAGTCGAGGAAGCTGGTGCGCATGATGTGCGTGTGACTTGAAATTACTATGACATTGCGGTCGCTTACTGGTGTATGTATCTGAATCTTTGTATTGGCAAAGGGACTAGCAATGAGTGGCTGAAAGGGAAAGGTCTGCTTTGGTAAGATAAAACAACGGATGGGGATCCCCAGTTTATGACCGTACATCAGGTGATTCAGGCGACGTGGCACGATAAATTACAAGCCGGTTCTACGCATACGCCTGTACCCTCAATTCTGATTGGTAGAAACAAAAGACGATAGCGCCGACAGGCTTTAAAGCTAAAAGGGCACAAATGCGCCCTTGGAGGGCGTGCTTTCTCACCGTGTTTTGAGAAATGCTAAAAGGGCGAAAAATGTGCCCTTTTACCGCGAAAGGTGAAGGGCCAAATTGCGAACCAGCCTCCAGCGAACGCTAACGATGCTATTGAAAAGGTGCTAGCAAATCTGCATGGTATTACACAGGACGAGTGTGTTAGCGTTTATCGGCACGCCCAAGGCTTCGAAAACATGTACGCGGAGAGATCCCGCGAAGAGGCTGAGCGGCTGAGCATGGCATCAGAAGACAAAGAACTACCTCTCTAAACGTATATTTCTCATTCAGCACTTACTCAAATGTCACTATCGAATACAATCGTATTCGGTGACGATTGGACGGATTATTGTTCTTTCTCATCAAATCCCAGGGTTATTACTCTTTAGCCGATGAAATAAGTGTGTTTCTGAAGAAAAGGTCCAACCCTTTACCCGCTGGCTTGGGACTAAACGGGTGTGTTTTAATATGGCTTATAGCGCTCACACGGCTGCGAATTGGTTAATTCTGACTCGATTTTCGAAATCTACGCATGAAACAACCCCTTATATCTAAATGTCACTATAGGTTTTTTGCAATAAACACGCTAAAACTGATGGATACATTTTGGTCCAATGACTAATGACGAGTACAATAGCCCAGCTTCATTTTCTATGCCTGGGCTCAATATTTGTGGCAGCACCTGCAAGGGCGAGATAATTTAGTAGGCCTCGGATTTGCCGTTTTAAAATTCGGACATTTTTCCACATATCGGACTGGCTTATCGGACCCTTGAGTAATTAATATCGGATATCTGAACCTCCGAATTGCCAAAGTATCTGCAAGTCACAATAACCTGTGATCTATTTTGCGCCTACGTGGGATCGATTTTCGAGAACTTAACAGGGTTGTAGCCATCTCCCTGTTAAGTTCTCGAAAATCGATCCCATGTTCGCGCAGACGTACCAGTCGGGCCTCATCTCGTTGCTCTACAGCGTCGGGTGCGTGCCCCAGGCGGCAGTCGTCCCTAGCCGATAGTTGTCCTCCCTCCTTTTCCTATCTCTCTGACGCGCTCAATTCCAATTGCAATCATTGTATTATAGCCCGCGGCCGCTTCAACTCTGCGAGAAGCACGAGGAGACGCCCGGGAGTGTGCGGCGCGTGCTGGATGAGGACGTGCAGTCGTCCGTAGTGGAGCTCTCGGCCGACAACCTCGTGCACACCTGGCTGCGGCTCCCATCCGAGGCAGATGAGCAGCAGCAACAAGCTCCATCGTCGGCGTCACTGCATATTCGGCTGCGGCACCTGGTACTTGTGCTCAAGAACCTCGAGCAGCACGTGTCGCTGGAGGTGCAGGTGGCCGACGATCGCAACACGAGACGGCGGCTCCGCTTCTCCACGTTCCAGAAGAAGAGCGCTGTGCACCCCCAGATCGCTCTGCTGCCGCTGCAATTGGACAGTGGATGGAACCAAGTGCAGCTGGACCTTGTTGAACTCATGCACACTTGCTACAACGCGCGGTACGCACATGCCATGAGTGTACAGCTCCACGCGAGCTGTCGAGTGCGCCGCATCTACTTTGCGGAGCAAATGTTCTCTGAAGCGCAGGTACCAGCCGAGTTTCGGCTATACAAGCGACTTACCAAAGAGCAAGCGCAGCAATGCCGGGACGAGGAACGCCGGCTGCAGCAGATACAGGAATGAACAGCACCAAATACGTTTGCTTTTTGAAGTGTTTGCTATTTTTTTAACTCGCTAGTGCTCGATGCTGGCGGGGCTGACTTACTACAGAGCAACTACATGCAAGATGAATCAGAGCGCAGTCCAGCCACCACAACGGGGCAGAGAGAGCAGACAGCGCAAATACGAGCCATCGCTCAGCCTATGCTGCCCACCGAGCCGAAGAAGGCACGCTCCCCTTAGGTGATGACCGTGGGGGACTTGCGACCGGTCTTCTTCACCAGGTCCGACAGCGCCAGGCCCGCCTCAATCAGCTTCTCCAGCGCCGCAGCCGCGTTCTGTTCCAGGTTGCCCGTCGATTCCTCGTACTTCTCAATGTACATACGGATGGTCGCGCCAGCAACACCAGTGCCTGACAGCCGGAACACGACACGCGAGCCGCCCTCGAACAGGAAACGGATGCCCTGGTGCGAAGACACACTGCCGTCCACGGGGTCCACGTACTCGAACTCGTCGGCCGTTTGCACCTTGAATCCGCTGAACTCCTTGCCAACAACGCTGCCGAACTTGGCAATCATGTCGGCGAACATGCCTTCAGCAGCCGGCTTGTCCACGTTCTCGTAGTCATAACGGCAATAGTAGTTGCGGCCGAACTTCTTCCAGTGGTCACGGACAATGTCCTCCACCGTCACCAGCGGGGCACCATCCACCTGCTTCGAAGCCAGGATCGACAGCCAGCTCAGCACGGCCCACATACCGTCCTTCTCACGGATGTGGTTCGAGCCCGTACCAAAGCTCTCCTCACCGCAGATGAACGGGGTGTAGTCCTCCTTGCCGAACACCACGTTCGAGTCCATCAGGTTGCCAAAGAACTTCCAGCCAGTCGGAACCTCGAAGAAGGGCACGTTCAGCTTCTTGGCCACACGGTCCACAGCACCGCTGGTAGGCATCGAGCGAGCCACACCGCGCAGGCCATTCTTGAAGAACGGGATAACCGTGCAGTTAGCAGCGATGATGGCAAGCGAGTCCGAAGGAGTCACGAAGAAACGCGAGCCCAGGATCATGTTACGGTCAGCGTCGCCATCCCAGGCAGCACCGAACGAAGGTGGCTCCTGTTCCTGGCCGTGCACAGGCAGACCCTTGGGGTCCACGCCCATGACCTTAATCAGAGCCTTAGCGTACGTAAGGTTCGGGTCGGCATGGGCACCGCCGAAGTCCTCCAGAGGAGTGGCGTTCTGCAGGCACGACTCGTCGCAACCCAGCTCCTCCACGAAAACGCGGTGAGCGTACGGGCCGTTTACACCCGACATGGCATCCACCACGAACGTGAAATCCGAGCGCGACACCAGCTTCTTAATCGCGTGGAAGTCGAAGATCTGCTTCAGCATGCTCACGTGGTGCTCAGCAGAGTCGAACACCTCAACGGTGATCGTGCGGCTCTCGTCGTCAGAGGCCACAGTGGTCGTGCCGATCTTGCCCACGTCAATCGTGGGGAAGTCCGCAGCGATCTTGTACGACGTGATCACCTTCGACAGAGCGTAGACCTCGTCCGTGACCTTCTCGGGGGCGGGACCGCCGTTCTCGCAGTTGTACTTGATACCGAAGTCCTCGTTCGGGCCACCAGGGTTGTGGCTGGCCGTGAGGATGAAGGCACCAAAGGCGACGCTGCCGCCCTCGCGCTCACGCACAACAGCAGACACGCAAGGCGTGCTCAGTAGACCGTCCTTGCCAATCCACAGGCGGTCGACACCGTAGGCCACAGCCATCTTGACGATGATTTGGATGGCTTCCTTGTTGAAGTAACGGCCATCGCCGGACACAACGAGGGTGCCGCCGTTTAAGTCCTTGGCGGGAAGCGCCTCGAACACCGCAGCCACGAAGTTCTGCAGGTAGTTGTCGCTCATGAACGTCTTGGTTTTCTTACGAAGACCCGAGGTACCGGGCTTCTGGTCCTGGAACGGAGCCGTCTTCACGGTCGACACTTTCAGCTTGCCCAGACCCTTCTGCTCTGTCAGGTCCACCGTGGTGTCCTTATACGTGCCAGCCAGCACGGTCTTCTGCTCAGAGCTCTTGTTCACAACCTCAACAGATCCCTCAAACACAACTCCAGGCGCGAAACCGACGTTGCCCGTGATCTTCAGGCGGTCGCACTTGATAAGCGACGGCACGTTGCCACGCACTGCGGCCTCCAGCTGTTGCACCAGCTTGAAGTTCTTCGAGTCCAGGGACACGATAGGAGCCACACCCTCACGCTCGGGGGCGATGATGGGACGGTAGTCCTCCGTGATCACGTACGCGTCCGAACGCAGCAGGATCAGGTCGTCGCACTTCTTCACCGGGGCGAAACGCGTGCGCGGCACGCACACAGCACCCGCACCGTCGAAACACTCGATGGCGGCACCCATGGCCGTCTCCAGCTGGAACACCGGGGTCGAGCTCGAGTCCTTGGGGTCCACGGTCTTCGAGTTCTTGATCATAGGCAAACGAATGACGCCACCCTGCTTCTTCAGCTCCTCCTGCAGCTTGTCCAGACGGATCCACAAGTTGTTCGTGTTGAAGTAACGGTGCTTGGTGATGTTCTGGAACTCCTTCTCGTCCTCGTCAGCGCACTGGGCGGACTCACGAAGGATGAGACGGCCGTCAGCCGTGCGCTCAGCCAGGTGGCCGCCCTTCTTGTCGTTCTCCGTGCGCTCACAGCACTCCATGAGGAACGGCTTGCCGGACTGCGCGAAGTACGTCAGCAGGTCCAGGTCGAGGGTGGCACCCAGGTTGTCCGAATTCGACACGAACATATACTTGACGCCGTCGGCCACAAGCTTGTCGAGCTTGCCCGATCCAGCGAGCGACGCGTACAGGTCACCGTGTCCAGGCGGGCACCACTCCTTGGAGGGGTTGGCCGCGTACGTGGCGGGCTCCATCGTGGCAGCGTTCACCTTGGGCACCTTGTTCTGCAGCAGCTCCAGGGCCTCGTCCTCGACGAGCTCCGGGTACTTCTGCAGGTACTCGAGCGTGTCGGCGCTCGTGCTGAAGCTGTTCATGAGCACAAAGCGCACGTTCGACTTGTGGGCGCTGCGCAGCTCCGTCACCTGCTTGGCCATGATGTCCAGGAAGGTGTCGTCGCCCTTGACGGTCAGCAGCGACTTGGCCTTGTCCAGGCCCATGCTGGTGCCCAGGCCGCCGTTCAGCTTGAGCACGACCGTCTCCTTGAGTAGGGCCGGGTCGGCCTTGACAGACTCGCGGATGCTACCAGCCTTGTTCTCCAGGTACGGCAGGTCGTCGGCCGGCTTGATGGAGTCCTCGGCGATCATACCCGTCTCGCCGCTCACAAGCGCTTCGTACGAGTACTCGAACGCCTTGATGGCCTCGGTGGACAGGCCCGCGGCCTGCATCTTGGCGCGGTACGCGTCGAATGGTGCCATGCTTGAACTGTTGCTGCTGGGGTTAGAACGGGAACCACGCAGAGCCGGTAAAGGGAGCTTCCAGCCGAAGATCTTCGTCTTTGCGCTCGATGCTCCAAATTTGGAAGTGAGCGAGTGCCCGGAAAGGGAAAGGATCGCGATCGGGAGGATCTGCTTTAGTGACACACTCGCTTTTTCTAGCGCATAACAGCTGGCGAGAAGAGTGACTCCCCGCTGCCGCCGCTGTGGCTTCGCATACAAAGTACAAGTCAAAATTTGCCGGACCGCTACGCACGCATGCTTTGAATCACAGCATGCAAATCAGGTTGCCCAGCCAGTGGCAGCCACCGCTCGACGCTCGCTTCGCTGTCTTTTGCGGGCTTGGTCGAGCACGTGAGACAATTGGCTGGCTGGCAGGTGTACCGCGAGGTCGGAAGGACCGTGACGAGCATTCTTTTTGGCCGCGGTGTCCGCGCGGAGCGAGAAACGAGGCGGCACTTGCACCGGCCACGTGGAGCATTGCGCACTTTGTCGGAGCGGTCTCCGTTTTTCGTCGGATCGTGCTCATCACGTCTGACTCGGCATTTGTATGATTCCAACTAAGTGCGAAAATCAGGCCACCATCGAATCTTTTGCCCCAAGCGGCACTGTCCCATCTCCCGTCGCGGCACTTCGACGTGCGTCTGTTGCTGCGAACTGCTGAGCCTCTTGTCCTGCAGGGTGAGCATGCCCGCCAGCATGGGAGTGCAGTGCCTTCACCGCCATTGCCTTTGCTTCTAGCAGCAGGCTTTAGCCGACTGGATTGTTGAAGATGCTGGCCCCCGCGATGGGGAGAAAAAGATCGGCGCCGCTGCTCTGCAAGCACTGAGCTGCATAGAGTGCATTGGCGCGGTGCTTTCTTCGCGTCGTTGCGCTACGACGCCATGGCAATGTGGATAAGCCTCAGTGCATGTACACTTACTTGGCAGAGTTGTTCGACTCGAGAATGCCACTGGCGCTCTATCTCTACCTGCTTGCGACCGACGAGCGCCCTTGCGCATGCTCGGCGGCGGCAGCGCTATTTCCTTGGCGGCGAAGGGCGATTAACGACGACTTGGCGGCGAACAGGCCCGACGCGAAGCTGCCACTGCAGAGCGATAGACTGGAGGGGTGCGGCTGGGCAAGCTAGCTGCATGCCGCCGTCTCGACAACTGCCAACGCGAAAGGTTTTGGGCTTTGGAGGATCTCACACGCCACACGATATTTAGCCTTTCGACGCGGGCTGTAGTCAATTCAAGAGAGAGCTACATGTAGCGCCAAGCGCAACCGCAATGGAGAATTTCTCACCCCTGCTACTTCGTGAGGCGACCGTCGTGAAAAGCCGCCAACATGCCTGCCAATAGGCCGTACAAAACAGACCCAGTCCAATTGTTGCAACACCGTACCTGTTCGCGAGGACGCAGCGAGGGTCCAGCGCGGTCGAGCAGTGCCGCCCGCTAGCGAGAATCGAAAGTGAGCCGCCAATCTTGAAGGGATGATTGTCGATATCTGACGTCAGCGAGCGCAGCTGCGTCAAAAGAATCAAATCGTAGCGTTTGGGACCCGTTCATCCGGACGCAACCCATCCTCGAAGTGTCCCCTTAGTGTGGCGCACAATACCTCTGCTACAACATACTCGGAGCCTGCGCAACAGACTGGGCCTCTGTGACTTGTCCCCCCATGCCACAATAAAGGAGCTCGCGTCTCAGCCCACGCTGCTTGTTTATCGCCGTCCTTCCCAGCCATGTCCAAGCGCGCGCACGCCAAGATCTCGTCGGGCGGCGTGCTCAGCAGCATGCTGAGCTCGCTGTCGCGCACCAACGAGTCGACGCTCACGGCCAAGAAGGC
>JAHWLE010000866.1:0-16325 GCA_024679135.1 Phytophthora foliorum
CGTACACGTAGCTGGGCGTGCCGGGCGCGTAGAGCGACACGTCTCCGTCGGGGTCGTAGTTCACCTGGCGGCTCTTGTGCCAGCCCTTGTCGTAGTAGCTCGAGTAGCCGGCGCCTTGCGGCTTGTTGTAGCGGATGTACACGAGGCCGTTCGAGACGTCCGAACCCTCAGGCGCGCCCAAGTCGCAGCAAAAGTACTCGGGCGCGTGGTTGATGGCGCAGGCCGGGTAGTCCAGCTGGGACGCCGTGCCCGACACGAGCACGGGCAGCGCCAGCGCCAGCAATGAGATGCGCACCATGACGACGGACTTGAGCTCGAGGTGGCAGATTTCGAAATGGCGAGATCGAGTGATTGGCAGGTCAGTGACCGCAGACTAGCGACTTGAAGGCTCACATAACGCTTATGTACGTTTCAGAGTGGGATACAGATTGAATCGACGAGTTTAACAATACACGGTGTAGAAAGGGGTTTTTCAAAGATCTGATGAACGTGGTGCTTGCTGATAGCACCTTGTTTTAGTGGAGTTGGGTTGATTATACCTTGTTTTGGTGTAAGTGTCGACCATCTGATTACAAGATCGGTCCATTTTGATTCGTCCCACCAATGTCCATCTCCTCGATGGACACGAAGGCTCCTTGCATCCGCTGTATTCATACCAGCCGGTTAGTGCCAAGTACGTTGGCCATTGCTACTGCTGGTAAATCTTCATCTTCTGCGCAGTTGCAATGCAGGATTGCAATCTGCTGCCAGTACAGGTAGCCAGCAAAAGTCTGCAAAAATACGTTCGCTGCCTTTAATTCGTCGACAGGTCGAGGAGAGTCGGTTGCGAGAGAGACCGGGGCTGCCCATTTCAGCCAGCCATTCTGCCGGCCGCGGCCAGAACCGCGGGCTCCGATGCGAACCACATCGTGGCAGTGAAGCCCCTTACACCCCGCAAGCGCAGTTTTCCTACCGCTCAAAGTCCTGCATTGCGGTTTGTTTGGGGAGATGGCAACGGGGCGTGCTGCATGCCGAGCGGTGAATGCACGCGACGTCGCCATCTTGCATTGCAGCACGCGGCCTGATACTTCAACTGTAGCGGCACACGGCTTGCACAGCAACGCCGCCATGCCGACACGTCTGGCTGCGTCAGCGCGGTACGCCCAATCGCTCTTAGCTGGCCTTTCTCGACTCGATAGCACTGCTCACAGTCTGTCAGCGCGCAAGTTCTCGATCATCGAGGCTCGATGGCCTTGGCGTGTTGGCTCGCTGACCAGCTCACATTCTCTGCTCGGAGCGGTTTAGCACACGCACCCTCGAAACGAGTGCGAGCGCTACGTGAAGCGGGCACTGCGAATTGTTTTTGCGTCGATGTTTTTGGTTTTCTTCCAAGTTCGCAGTTGAAGTGTACAGGAATATCGCATTCATTTTGGTACATGTACAATCAAGCTCATCGCCTTAATCGCTTTTGTCGTTTTCTGCTCACCGTGACCACAGCACGTATCATGTCAAGGATAACACAAACTCTTCGGTAAGCGATGGCTTTGCGAACGCAACTTAAAATCCCAATCGACCGCAAGTCGTTCAACTGCGTCACAAAACCATTTGAGCACTGCACAGAGCTATCGTTGAAACAAATCTGAATACAATTGCATTGACGAACTATCTACTATGCTAGGCACCTACAGCGATGTGGTTCGCCGTGGAAACATTCTACTACTGCAAACATGGTTCTCCAACTGAAGCACTTTGCTCTCGCGTCGCGCAAGTGGCTTATCCCTCCTTGAACAAGTAGCTGTACGCGCTGAGCGCCGGCGCGCCGCCCAGGTGGGCGTACAGCACCTTGGAGCCCTCGGGGAACTCGCCGTTGCGCACCATGGAGATCATGCCGTCCATGGACTTGCCCTCGTACACAGGGTCGGTGAGCATTCCCTCCGTGCGAGCGCAGAGCCGAATGGAGTCCAGCGTGCCCTCGTTCGGCAGTCCGTACTCGGGGCCGCCGAAGCGCGTGTCCAGCACAATGTCCTCGGCCGTGATCTCGCGGCCCAGCTCCACGAGCTCCGCTGTGTTTTGCGCAATGCGCAGCACCTGCTCGCGAGTCTTCTCGGGCTTGGCCGACGCGTCGATGCCAATGACCTTGTTGGCGCGTCCGTCGGCCGCGAAGCCCACCACCATGCCGGCCATGGTGCTGCCCGTCACGGCGCACACAACGACGTAGTCGAACTTGAAGCCGAGCTCCTTCTCCTGTTGGCGGACCTCCTCGGCAAAGTCCACGAAGCCCAGTCCGCCCTTGGGGTGCTCCGAGCAGCCGGCCGGAATCGGGTACGGCTTGCCACCCGCCTTCTTGACGCTGTCCATGGCCTCCTCCCAGCTAGGACGGATGCCAATGTCGAACCCGGCGGCATCCCGGCGCACGTCCGCGCCCAGAATGCGCGAGAGCTCAATGTTCCCCACGTTGTCGTACACGGGTGCCTCCTCTTGCGGGTAGTTGACCCAGTTCTCCTGCACCAGTACACACTTGAAACCAAGGTGGGCCGCCACCGCAGCGACTTGACGGGTCTGGTTCGACTGGATGCCACCGATGGACACAAGCGTGTCGTATCCCCCTTCAATGGCCTCTGGGATGATATACTCGAGCTTGCGCGTCTTGTTGCCGCCGAAGGCCAGGCCCGAGTTGCAGTCCTCGCGCTTGGCGTACAGCTGCACCTTGTCGCCCAGAGCCTTGGACAGACGTTCCAGGTGCTGGATGGGGGACGGACCGGCGAAGGTGAGGGCGTGCTTGGCGAACTTGGAGAGCTTCATCTTGCGGAGCGACTTGAGACGAACGAAGCGAAACTCGGAATGAACTTTTGCTAGAAGCTGCTTTAGCTGATCTGTTCATGAAGGGACTTCTCGGATCATGCCTTGGGTACCGGTGGTTGAAGGCATATCCACCTCAAAGCAAAACAAAGACCGGTCTGAGCGTAGACACCGTCAACTTCGACTAAAACAAAGAACAGACACCGGAATGGCTCGTGAGCCCGATTTCCAGGCTCAGACCCGTTGTATAGCGTCCGTAGGAACTCCTTATCGGGACTGGTGTAGATAAGTTTTTGATGCTTTTTGCTACGAGAGGCATGAAATGGTGTTTCAATGTCATGGACTGCGTGTTGACGCACTACCACTCAAATGAACGCTTCAACGTCGAAGTTGCAGTCGTCAATTGGTCGCGGCGCCACGTCGACCCGCGTCAGCGGGACAGGTACGTGGCGCGATTGCGCAAATGGAATCGTGCAAGATTTCGTGGTTTGCTTGCTTGTCGTTGTGAAGCATGGCAACTCGCTCGCGTGTGGTGCTTTTACTACATGTAGGTAGTACACAAGCTAGAGATGGCGAAACGAAATAGCTTGATCGTCAAGCTATTTCGTCTCGCCATCTCGTCCCACAGCTAAACTTGGTCTTAGCTGAAGTGCTCACGCCAGTCATTTCCAGTAAACTCGATCATGAAGACGCGTCCTGCTGAAACACTCTTCGTCCAACGCGGACCCGTGGTCGATGAACCTTCGGCAAATGTATGGCAAAAGCTGCGCAAGTGTTTGCAAAGATCGACAAGTTCCGAAGTCATCCCGTTGAGCTCTTCACTTCCACCTGATAACCCAAACACCCCTAGAAAGTTGACTCGTGGGCTTTCCAACATTGCAGCGCTGCACCGACGCAGTGTCGTGGCGATCCGATTGAAATACGTCACTTTCAAAGATGCGTTTGGCGTTCTGGGGCTCCCCATGGTCGTAGTGGCGCTCGTTTGTGTTTCCTGGACCATTTGGTTGATTGTACTCACACTGGCACCAAACGAGACAGCTAACTATCTCATGAGCACCAGCGAATACGATGACGGACAGTTTTGGTTGATCCCTGATGAACTCAGTACTCTGCAGATTGCCAGCGTCGCAGGATTGGTGGTAGTTGTGATCTTATACGCCTTCGTCTTGCTCAAAATGCTGGTTTGGCGCGAATACCATCACGTAGAGGGCTCTTTTCTCGATCGAATTTTGCGACGATGTGCGCCTAACAGAACACAATCCAATGACTGGTCGAAGCTAGACTTCCGCCACAGGGTTTACAGATTGATTTGGGAACTCTACCTGTTTCTGAAAGAACTCACCGGCTTTCACGGAAGGCATCGAAAACTATGGGTAAGTGAATATACAGCCCACAGCACGATAAGTTGTGGCACTTCCATGTGTACTGACTATCATTTGTGTTACTCTAGAATTTGTGTCTCAAAGTCCTCGACTTGGTGATGCAGTCGCTACTTCTCAATGAATTGCTGGAGGCTGGGACGCCAGTACACCTCACGTTTGGATACGCTGCGTTTGCAGCCTTAAACTCGCTTTTCTGTGCAGTCGAGATCATCAGCCACCGATATACTGCCTTTGCTGAAATTCTTATCGATTCGCTGTTTGATTTGTGTGCCGCCGTGCTGTTCCCTATCATTGTGCTCGTGTATAGCGCCGAAAATTTTGATTTTGACCGTGCCGTTTACCAGATCAACGTGGAGGAGCTACCTGTAGGAAGTTTTGAGAGACGCGCACGAATGTTTGCCAGTCCGACTGAAATTGCACTCTTTCGATTATCCTTCGATTCTCTTAGGATTCGCACGGTGTCGGACTTTTTCCTTCGCATCGGCATGAACATTGGATTTTCATATCGCTTCAAGCGGGTGGTTGAGGTCCTGATTCAGATGCAATCCCAGCGACAGCAGCATCAAGGGAAGAGTAAAGGATCGTTGGGGCAGCAGCAGTCAATGCTATTCAAATCCGCGAAAGCAATAAATGGCTCTCGTTCGTGCCAGCGAGCTGCCCCAAAGTCAGCGGCTATTCTTTTTATCGCGTACAGCATCGGTGTTATTGTTGTCACTCAACAATCCGTTTCGACCTCGCAAAAAGCCTGTTCTTCTCGCCCGGAATGTGTTGTGTTCGCCTATCGGTGGTACGACCCCGACTTCTGCCCTTGTCGAGCTCTCATCGATGGAAACCGTGTCCCCAGAACGTACTACGAATGGACTCACCCGGTGGACGCCACTAACTTGGTGAAGGAACTGGCAACAGCAGGTACTTTGGAAATGATTCAATTGATCAATCGGCAACTGACGGTGCTACCAGACGAGCTCCGAGGTTGCCACACTCTCAATTTCATGTACGTCATTTGTTTCCCAGCGCGACTGGCAGATTTGTCCTCACTTTCATTTGCGAGTTCGTTGTGTAGATCCTTAATCAACTGCGCGATCGAAGAGCTGCCGACTTGGGCCAAGGATTTCCGCAAGCTACAGTACTTGTGGGTTACTCATTATCTGGGCTGAGCCCCAACAGGTTCCTTTCTCACGCTTTGCTGCTTCTGCAACCACAGACAAATTGAAGGCAAAGTCGGCAGTACGAATCTTGGAGACTTGGCGGATGACCTCTTCAGCGACATGCCTGAGCTGCGGTACTTGCAGCTTGGACTTCATCAACGAATGACTCGACTTCCGCCTTTAGATGGGATCCCGACTTTGTCTGGCATAGTTCTTGCTCGCATGGGTGAATTCACTGAGCTCCCATCTTTCGAGCATCTACCGCGACTTCAGCGACTCGAGTTCAGCGTGATGAAAGATTTGTCTTGGATTCCTGATCTGGCACTCGTTGGGAAAATTGTGCACTTCGCTGTATATCAAGGCGCGCACCTGTGCTGTAATCGATTTCTCGGAACCTGCGACCTCACCAACCCGTTTTGCAGCGATTCAGTTTGCCTCGACAATCCCGCGCTTCTCGCAACTCCTGCAACGCTTCAAGTCTTCGAAGAGTTTTCTGCAAATGTTTGCCAGCCATACACCGGACTATCACAAACTCCAACAGCCAAAACAATTCAAATGTGCGACGGAGTATTGTTTCGACAGTGTCGTTTACCAGGTACCAAGCCAGACACGTGGGTCGTGGGGATATGCTACAGTCATCGTATGCAAGTTATTGCGTGTAACCCAGACCCCGCCAAAATACAAGTTCGTCGCCGCCAGATTGAGGAGGGGGTAGGAATACCATGCAACCCCGTGGAGGAAGCATGGCTAGGCTGTAACTAGTCGATAGGGTAGCAATGTGTACAAAAATGAATGGATCACCGGAACATTTCATTCACGCGGACGATGGACGCCTGCTAAGAGTTTTCTGGATTTTAGATCCAGAGTCCAGAGCAGAGGTCGGAATAAAATAGTGCAATACAATAAATAATCAGTTTTTTCAATATTAATTTTTATTATTGGTCTGCCGTGGCCCCAGTACAATACTATATTGACCCAATTATTGACAATAAATTTCATAAAGGCACGCCACCAAGCACAACCCGACTACCCTGGCCCCCCTTGCAGCGCTCCGACAAGAGGCCCAGTCGACGCCATGGTGCTGCCCAACCCTGGCCGTGGAGGAGAACGAGACATCATCTGAAGATGACTCCTCCGATTTCGGCGACGGCCCAAATGTTTTACTGTACATGCTATCTACGCGAAAAAAAACCAGCAGGTGCCGCGTATTACTTCGTGGGCTGGGAGAGCTAACTTGGCAGCCGGCAGCTGACTTGCCTCAAGATCTCATCGGTGAGTTTGAACGCGACGAGCTTGGTGTGAGTTGGCCGGTAGATTACCGAGCTGAGATCGGGGTTCCTACTGGTACCAAAGGCAGAGGTAGAGTAGGAAGGCGCTCAATGCAATACAGATTGCGGCAATTTTTATTATTGATTGTTAGTAAATTGCAGTTTTTATTAGTACTACTTGCTGGCCACAATGCAATATGATACTGTATTGGCGGACCTCTGGACTCTAGAGTCTTGAGGGGATACCATTTTGCCCAAAATAACCTTTTCTTTTGATACAGGTACGTAACCTAAAATAAACATGGATATAGCGTCCCTTTGAAAAACCTGTGACCAAAGTAATACCTGGTATATTAAATGTAAAATCAATCTGAAGTTCTCGTTACGGTCATATTCACCGTGAGAAAACATAACTGTACCATATATGTAAAATATAATAAAATATATCGCATACAAACTTGAGGATAACCGTATTTTAATAATAGATATTCTAATGACACTTCGTAAAATCTAGTGAATGTTGACTGTAGCGACTAGGGAAGACATCAAAGCCCAATAACCCAGAAATGTTGCACGAAGACAGTGGGTCAAACGACGGTAGTATCCTCGTGGGTTATACGACAGGGAACCTTACCACCATGCAGTGAGAGAAGCTGCCAGGCAGAAGCCTTCCTTCGACAAACAAAGCAGCTCACTGTTGGTAAGCCTTACACTGTAAGGTCGCAACAAAAGACGCTTTGCTGCTATACAGTCAAGCATGGAGCACTAAAACAACTTACTGATATAGTCCTTCCTCTGTCGCTCACTGTCGTTGGGGTCCGTTGGCAGACGATGAGAGGATGCCCCATCATTATAACAAAGCTTCAAGTAGCAGGACCTAAGTTGAACTTTTCGATAACAAAAATCCAGGGCTTCCCCGTGTAAAACACGGCATTAGTCTTTCGGAAATGACAGCAAATTGAAGTTGCCATCGTCTTTCTCTAAGATGTCGGCTATTTTCTACTATTTTCTATATAAGTGGATTGCTTGTATTGCGGGTTCTACTCGATATTTCCGCGCACGACTTATTCAATCGACGGGGCCAAACCATGCAAATGCCGGGTCCTAAAACCGTAATGGAACTTTCGTCAAAAGTAATATAGGTGATCTCATCAATGAAGGCGGGATGAAGTTTTAACGCGCACGACTTGAAGGGACTGGGCTTGGCTGTCGTCTGACGTAATCCGTCGTGGACAGCGCATTGGGCTTGAAGTAAGCAAACGTAGTTGTAGCCATCGTGGAACTTGCGGTAGGTAATGGAGTGATCGCTGGCGGTACTCTTAGCACTAGGAGGCTTCTATGCAATTCATCCAGGCCATGATTGTCGCTGTTGTGGGCGAAGCCCCTGCAAGAGCTGAAACCGATGCTGAAGGGTACCATTTGGTCCTCCCGGAGTACAATTACCGATGCGAAATCTCGTACTGGCGCACGAGCAACAAGTGCCTCACCAGACTGTCAGCGCCACACACGTCGTACGACATCTACAGATAATAGTGATGTACAAGGCTGACATGTCGACCTAAATACAACAATACTTCTCTGTACTGCACAGCATTTGTCGTTGTTTTTCCATGAACAACATGTGGAAATGTGAAAACTGCGAAGACTTGGCCACACGTCCACCAACTACCAATGTAATGACCGCCTACCCATTTTAGAGCAGGAAACAGTCCTGGCTAAAATTGGTAGTGTGCTAGTGCATACAGAACCTCTTTATCGCACTTCAACTGTATGCCCAACTTCGTATTCATTACTCAATGAAGACAATCCCCGCTGAAGCAGCCTTTGTCCGTCGAAGGCCCCTACTCCGAAAACTTCGTCCAAGTATCTGGCGAACGCTTCGAAATGTTTGGAGGAGAGTTACCACTGTGGTGTAGGGAAACTCATATTTTGGGTTGCCCTATATCAGAGCTTTCTAGGCTAGGTCAGGAGGCACGCAACGAGCGCTGCGCACCTAAAGGGTGTGCGAACTTAGCTGTAACCGCACCTAGCCGGAAGTACGAACTTAACTGACAAGCCAAGACTCAGTGAGTACCAAGACTCAGCGAGCACCAGGACTCGGCGAGCGGCAGAACCCAGCGAGTTTATGCCGTTTGCGAGTTATTCAGCTTGGCGAGGATAAATCAGGGAGCTGAGCGAAGAGTCGCAGGGAGATCTGTAACGACTCCATTTCATTAGGTATTTGTATAGGATCGATAGGAGACCGAAGGGGAGACCGAAGGGACTCCCCGGCGGCACAGAGATAACAGAACAAAGAGAGCAGAATCTTCTAAGTCCAAGAATAGCGTACACTTTTCCGGTAAGTCCCTGCGCGGGCTGGATCATGTCTGCCGTCGTTCCCCGAGAGGCATAGCTTGTAGGGGAATCGACTGGTAGCGCCAAGAGATCAAGGTCTGCCCGGGGTGGGCACTTCTCGCTACCAGCGAAAACAAAGCCTCGTCGAATCGACGAGCCGGTGGGTCTGCACAACCCAGGACACCGCAATCTTCTAGCTGAGCGTACTCTGCGCTCGGTGACCTGTAAAAGCGCTCGCGCGCCGACGTCCATCCTTTGGTGGAGGTCACAGGGTTTGAGGAACGGAGGCTGCCCCGCTCAGGCGAGCCTCTGGTGCTGTTTGGAGCTTGCTACCCAGCGAGAGCGGAGCTTCAACTGGACCCGGCTGGGCCGAACCGCAAAGGGAACCAACACCTTGCGCAAGCCCAACATCGCCGACCTGACTCGGCGAATTATTGTGTTGTTGCGTGGAAGCCTCACTAACGAAGTTTTTGTGATTCACAACACCACACCACTTTCGACGTCATACCAGTTGGACCTACTATCAACGATCTCCCACCGTCTACGAAGTTAGCTCGTGGTTTTTCTGCCAAACTATCGGTGCTCCATCGACGAAGCGTTGTAGCAATTACGTGGCGATATTTATTGTTCAAAGATGCGTTTGGTAACTTAGGTCTTCCTATGGTCGTGGTGGCGCTGGTTTGTATCACTTGGACAGTGTGGCTTATCCTGTTGACCGTCGCTCCAAATCAAACAGCAAACTACCTCATGAATACGGGTGACTACTACGACGGCCAGTTCTGGCTCATGTCTGAAAATCTCACGACGTTGCAAATAGTCAGCGTTATGGGTCTTGTGATCGTTTTTGTGACCTAAGTGTTCGTTCTACTGAATATGTTGGCATGGCGAAAGCACCGTCATGTGGACGGCACGCTTCTCGATCGAATTCTTCAGCAATGTACCCTTGACCAAGTTGAAGGAGCAGGGGAGCTCGAGTTTTCACACAGAGTTCGACGCTTGATCTGGGAATTGTATTTGCTTTTGAAAGAGCTCACAGAGTTCCGTGGCAAATTTCGGAAACTTTGGGTATGTAACTTCGTCCTTGAGCGAAATGCTAATGTGAAACTAACACCAGAGTGATTATGTTCTTCTACATGTAGAACTTATGCCTCAAGGCTTTCGACTTGACAATGCAGTATTTCGTGCTTAGTAGGCTCCTGGATGCTGGGACCCCACGCCATCTCACATTCGTCTTCGCTGCTTTTGTGGCTCTTAACTCCGCTTCCTGCGCTGTTGCTATTACCAGCGGCAAGCACTCGGCATTTTCAGAAATTCTCATTGACTCGTTGTTCGACCTGGGCGCTACTGTGTTTTTCCCCATCGCGATGCTTGCTTACTGCGCGCAGACTTTTGACTATGACCATGATGTCTTTCTCATTTACATGGAGCTGATGCCGGTCGGGAGTTTTGAAAGACGCGCACGAATGTTCGCTGACCCAACGGAGATTGAGCTCTTCCGCGTGTCTTTCGATTCAATTCGTATTCGCACCATGTCCGACTTCTTTCTCCGGATTGGGATGAATCTGGGCTTCTCCTACCGCTTTAAACGAGTTGTTGAAGTGCTCATCCAGATCCAAACGCACCGCCAACGTGACCTACGAAAGAAGAGAAACCGGTGATGAAGCTTCCGTCGACACTGTTGACCACCTCAAGATCGATGAGTGGAGCTCAAGCATGCCAAAAATCGGTTCCACGCTCGATCGCTTTATTTTTCATCGCCTATAGCGTTGGTGTCCTAGTGTAGTGGGGGGTTTCTTAACTGTAAGCCTCCACACTATCGCAGGGCATCGCATGGCATGCGACGCCGAGCTGGCAAGTAGGAGTTAGGAAACCACTGCTGGGCCGACAGGCCGGACCAGGTAGTGGAAGGACACTTTAGAACTTACTGTTCAAGACTCACAATAGACTTTGGATTACCAGGAAGCGCCAGCTTCCCTCGCAGTGTGTTTCGCTTGAAGACCCACTACAAAGAATTCTTTAGTTGCGAGGTCTCGCGACTTATGACTGACTGATCGACAAGAAGGGCATGGCATCAACCACCAGCGACGACAGCAGAAGCCACGACGAAGATGTCGAGGATTCACGCGTTGCTGAGACAGAGTATGTCCGAGAGACTAACGCTACAACTCCAACGGGCTCGCCCAACACTCTGAGTGTTACTCGTGTCCCACAACCAATTTTCGCCACCATTGCCGCTCCGAAGGTGTCGTCTACTTCCAGAGAAGCCCTGATCGAGTGGTTGAAGCTTCGCAAGGAGTATGAGGAGGCGATACAAGAGCGGTGCAAGGATGGAAAGGAGGATATCAACGCGGTGTTAAGGAGCGTGAAGAGTTCCTTTGACGATGACTTACTGAACACGCTGTGTGAGGTGAGTTGGGGTGTCTCGAAGAGCAACCTGACTGATGAATTTCTGCTGGAGCAGATTCACGCCATAACTGACAGCTATCAGAACCAAGTCCTGCCACCCGTGAACGAGTTGTTTCTAAATGAATTGAATATGAACATGAAGAACGCGGACATCCAGTCTCGCGTTACGGATTACTTTCTCTCGTGTAACACGCTAATCAAGAAGTATGGATTTGCCAGCTTTTTCGATGGCGACAAGGGAGCTAAGAAGAAATGTAAGCTGCTGGTCAATTTGCTGCCTGCTTCGCTGAAAGGAAAGGTGAAAAATGCAATCGAGTACCGCTTCCCCGAGGCGACAACCAGTGTGATGAAACTTTCGAAGCTCATCAACCAGCAAGCTCTCGAGCAAGCGATCGAGGATCGTGCCTTGAACAGAATCAAGGAATCCGGTTGCAAATCAAAACCACGTGAGCAACAGCGGGACTTTCAAGGCAAGAAACGTCCGTTCAGTGGCCGACAACAGCAACCTGATAAACGGCAGAAGAAGGCTAACTCACGGAAAAGTGAGGCTACTGGTGACAAATCGGAACAGCCGAACAAGAAAGATGCCCCACAGACAGGGTGCTTTCATTGCGGCGGTGCACACTACCTCAGTGGATGTCCGACCGCCAACAAGGAGGATCGTGAGCGCATGTCTGTCAATCACGGCAAGCGTGACAAGAAAGGTGAGCTGCCCCTCGCGGGGAGGCACCGCTAATCTTCGACGACTCGCCGAATGCCTGCCAACACAGACTCGCTCAGTCGTGTTGGAGGACGCCTACACGGTGGCTTTCTGCGCAGATAGTGGCGCAGACAGGTCCGGCATGAGCATGACCGTTTATGAAGAATTTGTGAGGACTTGTCCGGAGGTGAAAGCGGTGGAATTGGAGGAACCATTCACCTGCAAAGGAGCCGATGGCAAGCCTATCGAAGTGAAAATGATTGTGAACTTGCATCTTAGACTACGGACAGTTGCAGGCAGTGTTCGAATCGCCAAACTAGTTGAGGGCTTGATCATTCCTGGTGACACGACCGAATTTCTGTTGGGCAACGACGTGTTGACTATGCTCGGCATCAACGTGCAAGAGCAGCTCGACTTGTTTGTGACAATCGCTGTCCGGAATAGTCAATATGATGAATTTGATGATGTGAACGAGCCTCAAGTCGGTTCAGGTGCTGAGTTGAGCGATGAACTACTCGCTGCTGTGGAAAAGCTGATTGAGGAAGCAGAGGGCAAAGGCTTTCCGAAAAGGCTAGTGCCTGCGCTCCGTAGGATTGCTACTCGTTTCGACATCTGGGGGTTGACACTGGGTGATGACCCGCCGGCACGAGTGCCGCCTATGAAGATCCGACTCAAGCTGGGTGCAAGCCCGTACCGCTGCAAGGCGAGGCGATACCCGCCAGAGGTTCGGAGATTCCTCGATGATTTTAACGATGAATTGGTACGCCTGGGTTGGGTCTACGAGAATACTGAAAGCCGGTGGGCCTGTCCAGTCCTTCCGGTTCGGAAGAGTGGCGGTGACTTTCGACAAACAGCTGACTACAAACCTTTGAACGCGTTCGTTGAAGCTATAGTTGGGGTAATGCCTGACTTGCACGTCGACCTGGAAGACGTGAAGGGCGCGCAGTTTTTTGGGTTGTTTGACTTTATTAAAGGGTACTTGCAGCTAGCGCTTGCGGAAGAGTGCCAAGAGATGCTGTCATACATGACATATCGCAAGGTGTACACACCCCGCCGCGTACCACAAGGCTATACGGATGCTGCCCTGTTTTTCCAGTCGACGATCCAGAAGTGCTTGGAGGAGTTGTTGCACAAGCACTTACTCGATTGGATTGACGATTTATTGCTGTTCGCCAAACGACGCTGAGACCTATCTCGCCAAGCTGGAGCGCTTGTTTGAACTACTTGATTACTTTGGTTTCAAGATTAGCCCGAAGAAGTCGAGCTTGTTTGAGAAGGAGGTTCGCTGGTGCGGCAAGCTGATTAATGGTAACAGTGTACATCATGACCCGGAGAGAATTCGAGCTCTGCAGTCGATGCCATACCCAACGACGGCTGGGGAACTTCAACAGTTCCTGTGCGCAACGAATTGGATGCGTGACTCGTTCATTGACTATGCTCGGGTGGCCCGACCACTGCAAGATGTGCTAGATAGCGCTCTCTCGCGAGCATCCAAACGCACCAAGCGCGTAGCTTCGGGTATTGCAGTTGACTTGAGTGACCTGGAGAGAGCGTCGTACGACGAAATGAAGAAACTCCTATCTATCAGTGTATCTCTTGCATTTCCGAAGGAAGGATCGACTATGTGTTGCTAACGGATGCAAGCAATATTGGGTGGAGTGTTCTCGTCTCTCAGGTGAACCAGTGGCAACCTGGTAAAGATGTACACGAGCAACAACATGAATTTCTCATCTGCTTGAGCTGCACTTTCACCGGCTCGCAGCGCAAGTGGGGTATCATAGAGAAGGAGACATACCCCATCGTGTGTGCATGCGATAAACTGAGCTATCTTCTTCTCCGTCCAGGAGGTTTTCGACTTTATTGTGATCACCGCAATTTAATTTACGTTTTTGCTCCGGGCAAGGAGGTCAAGAAGCACATCCGGGGCAAGTTGCTTAGGTGGTCGACCAAACTGATGGAGTATCGCTACGAGGTAGAACACATAGAAGGAGAGTCAAACGTGTGGGCGGACATGATATCGAGGTGGGCAGGAAACAACGACCCGGTAGTCCGTTTGAACGTGATGACATTGAGGAAGCGGTGTCGTGAAGACGCTGCGGAGGTACAACCTCGGAGCAAACGCCGACGTCGCGGCAAGAACAAGTCCAAGACTGTGACTACTCAACAACCAGATACTCAACCTTACCGACAGCAACTGCGACCTCTTGACGACCCAAGCTTTGAATGGCCAACTCTGGCAGCTATTGTAGCGGCTCAGCAACAACATGCTGGCGACCGACCCGGCGTAGCAACCAAAGACGAGGAGAGTGGATGGCTCGTCGATGACAAAACTTGGATTCCAAGTAAAGCAGACGCGCTTGTTCAAAGAATTTTGGTGGTGACCCATTGTGGGCCTCAAGGACACCGAGGACGTGAAGCGATGGTGGAGCATGTTGGAAGACATTTCGCTGTGCACCATCTTCGCGCGCGGGTTAATGCTTTCATCGAGGCGTGCCTCATGTGCAAACATGTGAAGGGAGCGAAAGTTATTCAGCGACCATGGGGTCCTACTTATCGCACGAATAAACGGAATGGAGCACAACATTTCGACTTCTTGTCACTAGGTAACAGCTTTGCTGGAGACAAATACTTGTTGGTGTTGAAAGACGAAGCCACGCACTTCACCGAGCTCACACCCTGTGCGAGCCCCACGAGTACTGTGGTTGTCGACGCGATTCTCGCTTGGCACAGCAGGTACGGAGTGCCACCGATCTGGATAAGTGATCAGGGATCGCACTTTAAAAACGAGCTTGTGGTAGAACTCTCTCGGCGGCTCAAAACGCGCCATAAGTTCACTGTCGCGTACTCGCCGTGGATTAATGGCAGCGTCGAGCGCGCTAATCGCGACATCATTCAGGTACTTCGTGTACTTTGTCTCGAATACAAGATCGACACGCATGACTGGACATTTTTCGTGCCGATGATCCAAGTCAGTTTGAACCATACACCCCTTCCGTCACTAGGAAATCGATCTCCAGTGGAATTGTTTTGCGGCTTGCCTTTGCCCTCGCCGCTAGCGCTCGTCATGAATCGCAAGCAAAAGGAAATTATGGAGGTACCAAAGCAACCCGAGGCAATAACGACTCGGCTGGGGAAACTACGAAGCTGCATTCGAGATCTGCATAAGCTGATGATTGATGAGCGTACACGATAGACTGTGCGCAACCAACGAAACCAGAAGTACGCTCGCCGGCCCAACTTTGATGTAGGCGACTATGTGCTGCGGTCGAGGGTCGACCAAAAGCACTACGACAAGTTGCTAGTCACATGGGTGGGGCCCTACCAGGTTGTATGAGCAGACCAACATTCTTTTGTTGTCCGTCATTTGTTGACGGGGGAGGAGATGGACGTACATCCGTCGCGACTAAAGTTCTACGCTGACAACTCGCTTGAAGTTACTGAAGAACTTCGCGACCACGTTGCCGCGCAAGGACTTGTGCTCTCCGTGGAAGAGTTGCAACAGATGCAGTGGAACAAGGAAAAGAACAGAACGACTACGAAATACTTGTACGTTGGAAAGGCCTGGAGCCGATTGGAGACTCCTGGGAATCAGTCCACCAATTGAGCAAGGACATTCCAGTGCTACTAGCTCAGTTCGCAAAGGCATCCAACGACAAGGAATTCGAGCGGCACGTTGCCGCGCAGACTAAAACCAAGCCAAGACCAACAGAACGGTCGCCACCGAAAGCACAACAGAACGTGCAACATTAACACGATAAGTGGTGAAGGCTTGGGAGGGCAGTGTAGTGGGGGGTTTCTTAACTGTAAACCTCCATACTATCGCAGGGCATCGCATGGCATGCGACGCCGAGCTGGCAAGTAGGAGTTAGGAAACCACTGCTGGGCCGACAGGCCGGACCAGGTAGTGGAAGGACACTTTAGAACTTATTGTTCAAGACTCACAATAGACTTTGGGTTACCAGGAAGCGCCAGCTTCCCTCGCAGTGTATTTCGCTTGAAGACCCACTACATTTTCGAACGCAAACAGGAGTACTGCACTTGAGACTTCTCGATACACTCCCATGCACATTCGATGCTACCTTTCGCTGCTTCCGTTGTCGAGCACGTGGACATCCTTTCGTTCAAAGCGACTCGCCTTGCTAAGGCCCAGGATGCCACGGCAATAGCGACCGAAAGATGAATGCTGTGGGGTGTGTGCGCGGGAACGAGCCACGAGGAGACGCATAGTTTTGGTTCTGGTTTGTGAATGGACGAAGAATGATAAATGACCTTAGATCATTCATCCGTGGTTAGACAGAAAGCTTTTGAC
>JAHWLE010000867.1:0-16322 GCA_024679135.1 Phytophthora foliorum
AATACAACAGAATCGCAACCAGAACTGAGGCACCCTCACTAAATACCGTATACAAGTTCAAAATTCGTCTATTATCCAGGTTCGTTTGAAACGGAGGCTTCTTCGTTCGTTGCCTCCATGATAAATGGGTCTCTAGTTCTTACAGCAAAAAGATAGATATGGTGGTAATATAGTCGCCGTCGAGCAACGATAGATGCCGCTTGCACGGTCTTGTTCATCGACAGCCTGCACTCCGCACTGTTTGTTACACGACCGTGAAGCTAATAGTTGGCGTCCCAGATGTGCAGGTGGTCGCGCACGTCTTCCACGTCGTGGACCTCGCAGAGGAAACGAGAAATGGACTCGAGCTCGTGGTCGCTCGGGTCGTCGATGAAACTGGAGCAGCCGATGGCGTTGCGCGGGTGGAAAATGTACGACATGGGCGAGTTGTCGATGATGATCGTCTGTGAGATCTCGCGATCCAGAAGCGAGAGATCCTTCACGTAGTTGCCCTCGTACTGCACGCAGTGTTCGCGGAAAAGACGGTAGCGGATCACTCCTTCCGGGTCCAGTTTGTCCAAGAGCGGGTCCGCGTACTTGCTCAGACTGGCCGTGTAGACCACAATCTCGTAGTGCTTCGCCATCTCAACAAGGAACGCCTCCGCTCCAGGCCGCTTGCAAACGTACACCTGGTGAACCGTGCCATCGATGTCCACGGGGATGATAAAATCGGGGTTGGTAGTCGGTCTGAACGACGAGTGCACCAGCGTTTCGTCCAGGTCCAACACCAAACATTTCTTGCTCGCGTCGTCGGGTGAGATCGGAGGCAGAACGCTCTTCCGCAGTTCGATCGTGTTGCTCGCGGCACCCGCAACCTTCGGTTTTTCCAGGGACGAGCGGCCTTGAGCCTTCTTGTCCAAAGCCTGCTGCTGCTGCTGCTGCTCGTTGATTCCAAGTGCTGACCAGATATTTGCGAACAAGTTGCGGAAGCTGCCTGGCTGCGATCCGTTCGCACCAGAACTCTCGCGACCTAAGCGGCGGTTGCCTCCGAGAATGGGCTGCTGCTTGCCGCTTTTGTCGGCCTGGTGCACGATGCTCGCCAGCGGGTTGGTGGGGTTGAGATCTGCCAGCGGCTTCGTGGGCGAGGATTGAGCTCCGTTCTTCTTGCCGGTATCCAACGCATTGCTACTCAAACTGCGACGCGAGAACACCGGGGTCTGAAACAGACGGCCATGCTTGGGGCCAACTGCATCCGGCTTCGGGCCTGCGTTCAGGTTCGTCTGCGTCTTCGATCGTGTGGTAGGCATCATCGCTGTGTGGTTGGTGCGTTTCGAGACGCTTCGAGTTCGTTTGAACGGGGCCTTGCTTGTGAAGTCCCTGGATAATCGACGAAAGACAAGCTAGCTGTTGTTAACGCAGTTGTGTTGTGTTGTGTGGTGCGGTGCGGTGCGGTGCGGTGCGGTGCGGGCTTGTCCTCCAATGCGATAATAAATTAAACGGCAGGAGTGCGGCGCGAAACTTAAACGTAGCAACGGCCGGCACACACTTGACACCATTTCTCCCTCCACGTCTCGTCCAGTAACCTCAAGATGTTGGTCTCCTTGACCTCCGAGCATCTATCCTTGACGGCACTGCGTTTATTTTTGCATTCCTATTCTTCTAAACCTGTGCGCTAGAAGGAATTGCGCCGCACAGAACGGCAAGGAGTTGCAGTCTGCACACACAGGGCGAGGATAGTTTCTCTAATGTGTATTACTGAGGCAACTGCATCTTGGTTTGGCAGCAGATCCTCGAATGTTCGCAAGAGGCTCGAGTATTCAAATCCTAACAGAATATGGCACGAAAAGGTTATCAACGATTAGAATTAGAGGTAGAGGCGCCTAACTTCCTTCGAGTGGGTGAGCACTTCATCGACACCACGTGACGTACATTTCAATCGTCGTTTCACTTCAACGGCACATTTAGTACACGCAATAATTCAGATCGATAAGTTTTCAATCTGACGCCGAAATACCATCCACAGTGAAGGATCGCCCACCTCTGTTGCTGGCAGCGTACAATACGAATCGTGACCATCGCATTCTCGGTAGTAAGCATCTCATCTCGACCTGCAGGCCCACTTTTCGGTGGGGAATCCTCAGCCTTGCCGGGCGTAATGGTCTGAGATCCCACACTTTCCATCGGAGACTTGTACAAGTCTCAGTTGCAGTGTAGAAGTTCGTTCCATGCGGTAGGCATCCCAACTGGCCAGAAACGGCTTGATGCTGGTCCCTGCAGCATATAATACTGCAGTTGTCCATTTCTGCTTGCAGTTTCTCTCGGGTAACTGCTTTTGCGAGAACATACCCTGTGCAATTCACACAAACTGTTTCGCCAGGGCGGTTGAGGACATGTGGACTAAAGCAGGTGGTCAGCTTGCTGGATCCTGCGTCAGGATGGAAGAGGCTTTCTCGCGTCCTCAGCAGTCCATGCGATAAGATTCGGCCTCATTTCCGCTGGGAATCGCTCGAGTTCGCTTTGAATTCCATCAACCTACAGGCCTTCGCTCCATTGGTACTAACTACCTGGAAATCGATGTCCCTGTCGACTATGGTCGTGTCAGTAAAGCCGCCACTTCGACGGTCTCAAACCAGCTTGGCACGTCTCGAAGAAGGCGGTAGCTCACACCACAGCGACACGAAGGACAAGTCCGCAGACCTCAAAGTTCGTCGAAATGTCAAACGATTTCGTTCACAGTCAGAGGATCCAACGCTTATTCAAGACACAAAACTTCGGAGACGACGCGATGATCAAGTGCGAAAGACTAAGATACTGCTTGCCGGGTCGCTGCTGGTTGTCGGCGTCGTGGTGCTGGTTGTAGAAGGTGAGGACCCTATTTATTCTCCCAGCGAGATCAGACGACGGTTAGCTGCAACTTCTAGCAGCGAGACAATTGCTACGATACTGCACTTGGACGAGCGGTATGCCTTCGACGGGACCCATTCAGACTTCGCACAGCAATTTTATCGGCGATACCTCGCTGGGGATGAAGCGGAGGCGATTACAGATACGAGCGACCTGACGGACGTGATCAACTACGTGAGCGACGAGTTCGGATTGGACTTTTCCGAGCTCCCGGCAATGCTGCAGCAAGCTGTCGTATGGGATATGGGCTACGTGGCTGCCGCTGATCTTGGTTACGTCAAGGTGTACACGAAGTGCGGCATGCGCATGTCGGAGCTGCAAATTTCGCGTAGCGCGTACAGAAGTGTTGGATGTACCGAGCAGAGGTGTTCCTCGCCGAACGGTGAACTGTTCTATCAGTCGCTCTACTGCAGTGGCTATCAGATGGGGAACGTCAGCCTTTGTGCTGCTACGAACGGCATCACTCCGGTGCATGGCGCTATGTGGTCTGACGGTGGCGCGGACGATATGGTGCCTGTGAGCGAGATGCAGCGGCACGAATGGGCTGATGCAGGTACCGACTACACAATCATGGCCATTCACCTCTCAGACGACCCCAATAGCTACGGAAAATGCGTGATGCCGTCT
Source organism: Phytophthora foliorum (assembly GCA_024679135.1). Taxonomy (NCBI): domain Eukaryota; phylum Oomycota; class Peronosporomycetes; order Peronosporales; family Peronosporaceae; genus Phytophthora; species Phytophthora foliorum. The sequence continues at coordinate 3,511 of JAHWLE010000867.1, forward strand.
ATGATAATTCCTTGCGTGGCCTACGATGCCAGCACTGCGGACGAGATGGATTGGTGTTCGCCGAAGCGTGGCGAGATTGTCCCGCAGTGGCTCGAGCTGGAAAAGACTGGCGGATTGATCGTGACTGAAAGTTCGGGCTGGCAAAAGGCTGCTCTCCCTGTCACCATCTCGAGTTTGGTGCTTTTGTTGCTTGTTGTGGTTGCAACCTTTGTGTTTTGGTGGAAAACCCGTCAGCAACAACATAAGAATGAGAATCTTCTAGAGCAAAAGCGTGCAATCTTAGGTGGTCGCGGCTCCGACGAGCTTTCCGTGTTTGACGACATCGATTTCATCCTCGAAGCCCCAGGTCGGTCATATATCGAGACCAGAGGAAATGAGCAAGCGACAGCGGCCTGGGTTGCATGGGGCCAAACTCCAGTCAAGCCGAAACAGGTCATCAAACGGTCTGTCGTTAGCGAGAACAGTGAAGACCTAGACGGGATGCTACTTCGAGGTAGCTTCGAAGACATCAAAGACATCGACAGCATTTACCTTCTCGAAGGTTCAGCCCACGATCGCCACCTTCACCACAGCTTGCGCTCACCTAGCAAGGCTACAACTGCCGGGTTGACAAGCTTCGCGTCCGGTGTCACTGGTAGTCCGCGAAACACACTGACACTAACCTTCACACGGAAAACTAGTTCGTTCGAGGGGGCTAACAGCTCACCAGTCTCTACGGATCCGTCTTCCGGGACGATGGTAAGTCCTCTGGTAGAGTTCCAGAACGACCCCGCGGTGGAATCGCGCCGTGTTCCTTTTGTCGACGTAAGTTTAGTGCGGCAGATCACAGCAGGCGCCTACGGGGAGGTCTGGTTAGGACGGATGCGCGGAGATATTGTGGCAGTTAAACGACTCACACGTGATCGACGCCGTCAGCTTCATGAACTCGAGGGTTTTGCTGCTGAGATTCAGCTCATGGCCTCGTTCTCGCACTTGAACGTGCTTGGACTTGTCGGTGTAGCCTGGAACACACTTGAGAACATGCTTCTCATCATGGAGTACATGGAGCGCGGAGACCTACATCATGTTCTCCAGTATCACACTGACCAAGCTGCACGAGTCGAGGGCTCAGTTGGAGACACTAACGATGAAGAGTTTTCGTGGGCCTCGCACAAGGCGCGAATCGCGCGAGATGTTGCGTGTGGCCTGAAGTATTTGCACAGCCGCCAGGCGATAGTGGTGCACCGCGATCTGAAATCCAAGAACGTGCTGATCGACAACAACTACGAGGCGAAACTCAGTGATTTCGGTGTCAGTCGTCTACGTCGTGATGAGGAGACCATGACAAGTGGTGTAGGCACAGCATACTGGACTGCACCGGAAGTGCTCGCGGGACACAAGTATTCCGAGAAAGCTGACGTGTATTCTCTTGGTGTTGTGCTCGCCGAATTGGATACTGGAGAGCTGCCATTCTACGACGCGCGTACATCCGACGGAGACAAGATGGAGGCAATTCACATTTTGAGTCTTGTAGTGAGCGGTGAGTTGACGCCAAGCTTCACACTTGACTGCCCTGAAGATGTTCGCAAGTTGGCATTGGCATGCTTGAACCCGAAGCCCGAGGGTCGACCATCCGCGAAAGAAATCATGAACGAACTCAACCGATTACTAGAATCGGACGAGCAGTGTCCGCCACTGAGCGGCGGCTTCGTGTGAACTAGTCGCTGACCAAAACCGAACGGTCGGCTCAAAGCAGATTTCTGAATTCGGACAAGACGATGGCGCGTGGCGGCTACGATGTTGACTTTGCCGCAATGGGCCTTACACCAGAGCGGTTTGAGGCATTCAAGACGGTGTTCTCGTCGTTGGACAAGGCTCACACAGGTGCGATCTCAACACGACAGTTGGATGCGCTTTGCTTTCAGTTGGGCGAGACGTTCGATGAAGAGGAACTAGCGGTCGCTGCTGCTAGTCTCGCAGACCCGCAGACTGATCTCATCCACTTCACTACTTTCCTGCCGTGGTGGATCAGTGAGTGAATGACTACTTTAAGGGCTTGATGCGAGTCAACCATGCCTTGATGAAATCGTCACAAGTGTGCCAAACACCAAGAACGGAAGATAATACAACTACCTAGCAGAGCTCTTTTGGTCTTCGATGATCAATACGATTCTCGATTCCGATTGTTTTGATATATCCTACTTGATTCGCGTCGGTGAATCAGCAGGAGCTATAGCAAGAGCTTGAGATACTGCTTTGCGGATGCTCAAGGCTCGAGTAATGAGCTCGCGTCGCTTAGCACGTGAGTGAAGCAACAGGTTGCGTTCATGTAGGCGTCTCAACTTCTCAGGTGCGTCTGTGAGCTCAGGGTTCCCGCTTAGATCAATGACACGCAGCTTGGGCAACATGTCGGTGGTTGATGGATCGATCATTCGAAGTCGATTGTCTGCGAGCAGCAGCTTCTGAAGCTTCCCCAGTCCAGCTCCGAGCGGCAACTTCTCGTCGAAGTTATTGAATGATATTTTCTCGATGAGGTTTCCTCGCGCGTCCAGCTCCTCAAGAGCATCCAGCCTCTCGAAGGTAGCAACAGGAAGCTCGAGGAGACGGTTGTGCGCGACATTGAGCTGCTTGAGGTATCGTAGAGCACCGATAGAAGTTGCAGCCAACTCTTCCAGTGCATTTTCAGCTGCGTTTAACACTACGAGTTGTGGGAATGCACGAGCCAAAGCTTCGGGCAGGAAGCGTAGAGCATTCCGACGAACGTTGAGTTGGCGGAGGTGTGGGAACCGTTGAGCCAGCTCATCGAGCGGTGGAAGTTCCTTCAATCCGAGGGATGACAAGTCCAACGTAGCTCCATTAGATTGCATCAGACTTGCAGCATACCGCTGTTCGAGAGCAGCTGAACGTGGTGAAAGTATTTGCTTCTTGGTTTCTGCTTTTGAACCGGCTGAAGCTAAAACTTCGCCGCTTTTTGACTGCTCTGGTTGGTCGGGAGTTTGATGCTGCGTTGTATCTGCTTGGTCGTCGCTCATGATGACAACCCACAGCAACAATGTCACGGGAAAATGAAAGTGAGCAAGGTGTTCCTGTATTAATAACGCAGAGACTTGTACAGGAAACCTAGAGCGTTTTCTGGAAACGTACAAGATTGAACGAGCTGTGCTGTTTCTCACCTTCTGGCTGCTCCACATACCCAAGCCAGCGATAGAGTTGCTGAGCGCCTTTCATCGCACCAATGGTCTCCAGACGAATTTCCTTGAACGCACCACAGGACGCGGCAAACGCCTCGACGGCTCCCACCAAAGCTGAAGCCACACCACGACGTCGAACCGCAGGAGAAACGCTGAGCCGGCAAAGCTCAGCGGTTTGTTCGTCTTCTTGGGCGCTTGACTTCTGAGCCGACGACGTAACCAGCGGCTTGACACCCACACAACCAACGATTTCACCTCCGATTTCAGCTACCCAGAAACCGCTCTTCAAAGCTCCAGCGCTGCTGCAAGTCTGAAAAGCTTGGTGCACATCAAACATGTCTCCGCTCGGACCACGAAGGCGGTTCGCCACAAACTGACGGACAGCACGGGAGCCCTTGGCAAATTCGAGGTGTGTGCTTTCAAAGAGCGAACGTACAACAGCCAGATCAGTATGTTGGAATGAACGAATGATCACTGTTTCCGACGGCGTCTGCTGCTTCAGCTGTGACACCGAGATAGCAGTCAAAAGGTATCGGTGCCGCTGGGCGTGAGGAACAAATCTAGTGGTCCACTGAGCACCATCACTGTCATGGTCCTTGAAATTGTCAGCGAGGTAAATCGCGTAGTGTGCATTGCACAGCGTCCAGTCGGCGTACTCATCGAATGGTTCGAGCGATGCCAACCTGCGTTTCTCCTCTGCATTTGTGCACGCAGCAAACACACCGTTCATGTCTAGGATGCGACAACTTTGCCAGTGCGAAAGAGCAAGTAGCCGCCGGGCGTGATCAGCAGCCGTCCGGAAACCTCGCGCACCGCGAAGCGTACAGCCCTTTACGGAGAAGTAGCGCTGCAGCGTTGTGCCAAAAGCGCTACCATCTTTACCCTTATTCTCGGAGGCATCAGCGCCCTTGCTGCCACCTTCTTCGCTGGCTTGGAGTCCGATGGGGTCATAGAGCGCGATGGAGCCAATTGGAAAACCGTCGGCGAGCCAACGAAGCAGTTTTATGCCCTTCTCCGGTGCTAGATACGACTGAAAAATACAGATAACTCAGCATAAAGCTTTCGTATACAGTAATACAAGATCAAGCCTTACCAGAACGCATTCAGCGAGAATGAGTGTTGGTAGGCTTCTGTCAACGCCCGCAACAGCCAGCGTGGCATCCATTCGCTCCGTGTCTCCGAGATCACATGCAATAAGCGAGTACGTAGCAGAAGGCACACGGCACTGCCACGCCACCTTGGCATTATCCGTAGCGACAACAGTCAGGTTGTTCACATCCTTCGGGAACAGTAGCGCACGAAGGTTTTGGTCGTCAAGCAGTCGCTTCTTGGCATCCACAATGGCATCACAGTCCACCTCCGTAAACACAACCTTCCCAGCAAACTGTCGCTGCTCCAGCAGACGGAAGAACAGCGTGTCGAATCCAGCGCCCAGTGACAGGATGTTGACTTGGGACAACGTCGCATCTACAGCCCCCAAAACCACCAAAGCGTCAATAAAAGTACATGCAACAACTACGAGCACCTACGTTGCGATAGGAAGAGATCAACACAGCGAGTGATGGCCACGTGACGCAGGTAGTAGCCGCGATGAATCTGCAGCAGAAAGTGCCACAAAAGAGCAAAATTAGCACTTCAGCGCCCACTTTTGAGTTGAAAGCCCATCTAGAGGCTCCAATCTGCATCACTTGAGTACCAAAGGAATGCGGCGCGTCGGTTTATCAACGAAGAAACCCAGAAATGGGTCCTGGAAGTAGCCGATCGTCACTGCAGAGCTGCAGAAGAACAGGCAGGAGGGAATGATACACTAACTTCAGAGACAGCTACTGACGGTTGTACAGCAATTGAAGACGTCGAAAAGGTCTAGAATGAAATATTAGCGTCTTTTAAACGTACAGCTTGCATTTGACGGCGTCAAAAGCCGTCTCCGTCACGTTGTGGTCGCTCGTGCCTCGCCATTCTGCGGCGATCGGCGTCGCCATAGTGACCAGCCGATAGAATTTGGTGTACTACACATATGGAAGTAGAGTACATAATATGTACTCCACTTATGAAAGTTCGATTTGAACACACCGTTGAAAAGAGGGACGTCCACTCTATATAATGAGCCCTCGTACGATTTTTTTCATTCGAGAAGGCAAACTGGTTTTTTATTAATCCCCCTAGCATAAAATTTCGCGGTGCGTCGTTCATTTTTACATTTTTTTTAATTTTTACAAATGCAAAAACACCTTTCTGAATGCAATAAAGCCACTGAAATGAAAATAAGCCAATAACAAATTGATAACAGCTAAAATGACCATGAATGGAAAAAAAAAAAACGTCCCCCAGGTTGAACAGCTCATGACTGGGGGTGGCACGAGCGCGTATGTTGCTCTGAGCTACTCGACGCAGGTAGCTCCAGCTACGTACTCATTGCAGCGACGTCACGGTGACGTGAGCGGCTGGATCTCGTGCGATAGCTGTTCATCACTTCAAACGCTGGTGATGAACAATCAATGCGGGGTGGCGATGACTCCCCCAGCATGTTTTGCACCTGCTGGGATATCTCAGCCACGCGATGAGTGCTCGTGCTATCGTCGCAGACTCGCCGGCTGGAGAGGCCTCTAGACAATCGCTGCTCGAATATCCGTCAGCTGAAATTTCGCTACTAGCCGAACGAGCTGTACAGACGGAAGAGCGGGTCTATCTCTGACGAATTTACAGCTCCTGCATATTTGGTGCGATCTTGGTCGTTGCTATGAGCATGTGCCAGCCTACAATTAGTAGACTGGTCTAACAAGTTCCAAGCGCATCCACCGCGTGCTTTGCGAGATCCCGGATGGCGTATGGATAGGCATGCGGAGCCATTCAGCAAGTAGCACAACGCGCAGGAGCTCCCGTGGTAAACACTGCATCGTGTCCTGAGTGCGGCTCCGTTCCAATCACCGGCAGGCCTCTGCGCTCGCAGGTTCGTATCCAGCAGATATTGTTCACAGTGAAGCAGGTCGGTCTTGTCATTCCTGGTGCCGCACGGCGCGCTCCTAATTAGTCGGGTCTTCCTTCGCTTTCGATGAAGTCCGAAACTCGCCGGCTCCCAGAACTCACTTTCCTTTTTACCTCAACGCGCCAAGACCAACGGCTTCACCTCAAGGACCATGCGCGTGTATGCTCTACTCATGGCCGCCGCTGCCGTGGTGGTACCTGTGGTTGCCTCGTCGCTTCCTACAGTCGAACTCGACTACACCACTGTTCAAGCTGTCGGTGGAAACACCACCGTCGGGTACTACAAGTACCAGAACATCCGCTTCGCTGCCATCCCGACTGGCGACCTGCGTTTTGCCGCGCCTGAGTTGCCACCGCAGGAGAACGAGACGAACACGGGTACGAACTTGGCTGATGCCGACGTTGACTGCTCCTCCACGGAAGACTGCCTGTACCTCGACGTGTGGGCACCTGCCAATACCACGAACCTACCCGTTATGGTGTGGACCTATGGCGGCGGCTTCTCTGCTGGATCGAAGTCGCAAAACACTCCCGAGGGCCTCTTTGACTTGAGCCAGGACTTTGTATTCGTGGCGTATAACTACCGCCTTGGGATCACCGGTCTTGGTAATGGCCCGACGTACCAACACGAGGGTGGAGCTGCCAACTTGGTGGTCTGGGACTCCACCCGCGCCTTTGAGTGGGTCAAGACGTACATTGGCAACTTCGGTGGCAACACGAACGACGTCACTGCTGTGGGGTTCTCTGCTGGTGGCTCGCAGGTTATGTTTCAGATGACTCGTTTCGGCGGCAACGCTCCTCAACTCTTCGAGAAGGCATACATCATGTCTCCTGGTTTCGTTCCAGGCGCTGGCCACCACCACGCCGAGCAGTTCTGGCAAAACGTCTCGACGGCTGTTGGTTGCGACGGCGGCCACCTCGACTGTATGCGCGAAGTGGACTTCAGCACACTCCAGGATGCTGCAAGTGACGTCGTGTCCGACTACACGTACCAGTATCAGCCGCGCGTGGATGGCTTTATCATTCCGGACACGTACGAAGCCAGCTTGTACCAGGGTCACTTCAACTTCTCCGGCCCATGTGTGATTTCGCACGAACAACACGAGGCTAACAGCCAGGCGTATACGGGAGTGGATGACGCGGACGATATCCCCACGGAACTTCGTATTTTCTTCCCGTCTATCACCGACGATGTTATTGACGAACTGCTGGAGCTGTACCCGGAAGATGACTACACCAGTGCTGGTCTGCGTTTCGCTGACATGAAGCAATCGCTCGATCTGACGGCTAAGAACTTGGCCCTCACAAACGCCCTGCAGAACGCAACGTGGAACGCCGAAGTGGCATTGAGCACTGCCACACACGGTACCGACCAGAGCTACTACTGGTACAGCACGTACACGCTGTCCACAAGCTCCAGCACGTCGAGGCGTACTCAGGCCACGGATTCGGCTAATTCGTACTATGCTAACGTGTCTGCTGGTAGCACGGCGACGGGAAGCTCTGTTAATGCTCAGGGTGGTTCTTTTGGCGGCATGGAAAGCTCCACTGACATGGGCGGTGGTGCTGGTCCGTCAACTCAACGATCGCCATCATGATGCAGAAGTACCTGCTTTCCTTCGTGATCACGGGCAACCCCAACACGATGTGGCCCAATGACAAGCTGTATTGGCCCCAGTACAACGAGTCCAGTATCGGCACGGAGATCGTATTCAACGACACGTTCACTGCGGCGGACGATGACCTTGCCAACGCCAAGAGCCTCTTCTGGAACAAGGCGCTCTGGTACTAAATTGGTAGTGAAGAGTTCGTCTCTCTCAGATGAAGAAGCAGGACGCTGTGTATTTTGTTTACTGTCAAAAAGAGTAGCGTTGCAGGCAGTAGCTGGTGTAACCACTTTCACACTGGAATGTAATTGGCCAGTTCACTTCAACTTGCCTTTCGCGATGCTGCGTAAAGAATTGCTGGGTCTATCGGTATGCGCGTCGAGCACAAAGATTCAATGCGAGGAAGCCGCCCCAGTTCATGGTACAAGTGCCTTTCCACTGATCTGTTGAAGTTGGAGTCGCAACCATTTTTATCCTGTCACTCTCTTTCCTACCTCGTCCGTCGCTATCCTTTCACTTTATCCTCTCCTTTCTTCTTTTGCTGACTGCTTGCCAGGCAATTGCAGGTGACTTCAAAGCCCGAGTGTGTAACCAAAGCTGCACATTCGCTACCTACGGCCGCCTTGCCGGACCCTCCATTGGGCGTTGTAGCACACGAACACCTGGTGAGAAAGCATGCTGTCAAAAGTGATGTCGTAACCTACTTTCTCCCGTATTGGCGAGGATAACTTTGGATAATATACTGGTAGACTCCGCCACGCCAACCAGCCAATTCTCAACGCGTCCGCTACAGCCTCCGCGCGACAAGATGCCGCCACATCGAGTGGACTCGATCTGTGGAGCCATCTGTTGCCCGATGACGAGCCGCAAAAGTGACGATCAGCTGAATCAGCTTCCCATTGGTTCAAATACCGCACAAAACCGGGCCCATCCCATTGGCCTAAAAGAACGATTTCGGCATTTCTCACCTTCGGCACCGCACTTCTCCATCTGCTGCATCGCATCTGCCGCCGGGGGGTCGCAACTCCACCCGCCCTTCCATCGCGAACCGGAAGAACTGGTCGTCAACGTCCAGTGGCCAACCCCCTGCATCTCACACCGCCTATTCTCGCTCTTCTTGGCGTGAAAAGCGTCAAGAAACGGCCCGTTGGGATTCCGCCCAGATTTGCCTCCGTCCTGAACAGTCCCTAGGCTCCATCAGTTTCCATTCCTCCAGCCATCGCCATGTTCCAGTTCTACGCGTCGGACGGCCCCAAGTTCGGCGAAGAAGCAGCCGAGATCGAGCGCTACCGAGCACGTCACCGCCGCTTGTGTCGCGGCCAGACGCCCGACTCCGCGCCCAGTCCACAGGTCGAGGACTTGGACATGGAGGACGGACGCACCCGCAAGATCTCCGCCAAGTGGCGTCAACAGCAGCAGCAGCAACAGCAGGTACCCATGAGCAACCAGTTCGACGAGGCCAATTGGACCGAAACTGCTGGAGCTGAGATGCACACGGGCTTCAACGCCTTCGACTTCTCAGCGTCACCTGAAGCGTTCGGTGAGACGGGCGAGCAGCAATTGGAGAGCAAAGCGCCATCCTGTCAGGACAACCAACAGCAGGAGCAACAGCAGCAGGCTGAGGACTCGACCGGTAGTTTGTGGGAGCGGAGGTTCCCGGGCTTGCGAAAGCCTGGTGGGCATGCGAGACAGCTCCCGACTCTGGGCCAAGACGCACTGTGGGGAGGCCCGGTGCACTACGCTACGCACGACGCGCAGCGACGATCACTGTATTACCAGCCGCAGTACTACGCGTGAGATATTTTCCTTGAGAACTTCGTCATAACTATACGATAACTAAATGAAAAGGATGAAGTCAGTCTAAGATGCGATGCATTCACTTACGGCATTTCGTCTCGCCTGCATCTGGGTTGCTTCAGCTGAAAACAAAAAGCTACGGCAACTCAGCGTTGCTGATGAGGACAGGCTGGTTGCGGTGCATTACCGACGCGAGATACACAATGAGGCCAAGCAAGAACGTGATGATGGCGTGGCGAGGGTCCTCCCGTACCCAAGCAAGCAGCGACCCGTCCTTCTCGACCAGGTCCTGATCACTGTCGTACTCGTCGAGGTCTTCGTCGTCCAGGTAGTCGTCGTCCCCCTCGACGTTGGTCGCCAAGTTTTTCTCTCCAGTTGTGCCATGCGATTTGCGGTCGATGGAAGCTGTGTCGTGCTCGACGCTCTCGCTGTTCAAAGCACTCGCCGTCGAGCCACTCCTACCGACTCGGATGGGTAGCATATCGCGGGTGCTGCTGCTACGTCGTCGCAACTGGGAGAAGTTCGCATCCCAGGCAGCCCAGTTGTCGGCGGGTCCTGCGTGGCGCCGCACCTTGCTCGCGTCCGTGAGTGACTCCAGCCACTCCTCGCCTTCGTAGATGGTTTCCGTACGCAATGCCAGAATCTCGCCGTTCGGTTTGACGATTGCAATACGAATGCTGTCGTTTTCACTCTTCTCGCACGCGAAACGCGCAACATCGGCACCGCTGTTCGCTGTGATCTCTACAACTTCACAGCGCGTAAGCTCCATCATGTCCCGATACTTGCGGGACCGTTTGTGGGAATAGTACGAGAACAGCGTTCCGTCTAACCGGCACCAGCGCTTGGACCAGCGAGACGGCACCATGGTGACTTCTTTGGCGCCTCCTTTCTCTGCGTTCTTCTGAACCTTGCGCTTTTCAAACGAAATGGACAGATATCCCACTTTCACTCGGTTCTCAGGCTTTTGACGCTTGTAGTTCTCGCGCAATGCCTGAATTTCATCGTGATAGGTGTGCACAAGATCGTCTCGCGCTAGATCGAGGAGGCTTGGAATGCGTTCCATCAGCCGAGTCCGAGCTGACTGGTCTATAGCGTGGAAGCCGAAAATCAAACTTTCCAATGCCAAATGGTACGGCGGTGGAGGGAGCTTTAACTCGATCTCAGTGTTGGCACGACTCGAAAAGATGCTCACATGAGCAAGCGTATTTTCACCCGTTGAACCAGTGCGAGAGGTGGTCGTCGCCGTAGAATCAGTGCTTCCGGCACTTTGAACATTCGTCTCCTCGCTTGAAGACGATGCCGAGATACCAGACGCAGCGGAATGGCTTCGTTTTTTGTCCTCCTTGAATGACCCACGCTTTTTCACGCGTAAAACCATGTTACCCTCGGGGCCGATAGAGAATCGAGCTTCATCCTTAGGACACAACTCAAGCTGCTGCTGTTGCTCCTGGGGATGCTCATTATCGCAGAGAGTCACCAGACTATCAAGCGGTTTCTTGACATCCTCGAACGAGGAGGCCAGCGAGCGAAGGCGGGTGTCAAAAAATTCCAGTAATGTACGCAGCTTCATCTTCGCGTCCACCTTGAAGACCAGGTGTTTTTGAAACTTGCCCGATGAGAAACGGTGGAAGTAGTCCGTGTCCTGGACGATGCTGCCAATCGAGAGGCCCTTGTACTTCAGAAGGCTGTCGCTTATTGCACCGGGATCCACATACAAACCCACCGTGAATCGATACTGGTGGGAGCCATAGGGCTCGTCGTACTCGTCAGGTGATACCGAAAACTGATGTGACCATGTTCCAAGCAAAGCACTCCCATCAACAACCAAATCTCCGCTGAACATGACATTGCTGTCACGGTCCACCATGGGCCCAAAATGAACCATGAGCGTGCGACTCTCGCGACGCAGCATCTCTAGCTCCTTCTCATCGTGCTCAGCCCACTCGTCTCGGGTGGATGGTTGGCGCTGAATTTTCGGAGGGCCAATGTGGCTGTGTCTCTTGGCCCGACTACTTTTTCCTGGCTTGATCGCTGAGGAGTGTTCTACCCCCGCCTCATTGCGGTGTTTCTCCTTGGTCTCCTGAGTTTCTTCGCCCTCACGAGTGTGGCTGTTGGTATCATTATGGCCGTGTTCAACCGTTCCGAAGAGGTCCTCTGCTTCGCTGTCATCCTCATCGTCGTCATCATCATCGTCAGCATCATCATCATCATCGTCATCTTCAGACTCAGAATCATCTTCGTCTTCACTATCCATACCCTGGATGCGTTCGTGAAGGCTACCAAATATTTCGTCTTGAGCGTCCAGTACTTCTCCGCCCCAAAGCGAAGGCAGCCTTTCGACCAAACCGCGTTTCGCGTCGTGCTGGATGGAGTTGCTGTCAAAGAAGAGGGCCTGGATGCACTTACAAAGAGCATGCGATGCGATCGGCGGGTACAATTGGCCGCGCAGACGATACTCAAAGCGACCGTCCTCATGTATGCGCATGACCATCGACTCTGCTTTCTTGAGTGACTTTTCAATGAATCCGAGGAACGTGCGAAGTGCCGCTGCCGTAGGCCCCATGCGGGGAGCCAACTCGTCGTGCAGTAGTGCCGTCAGCACCGATTTGGACACGCGCTTCCGCGCTGTGACGACGAAGCTGCGTCGGAACGTCGTGTTGAACAGTAAATGGTCGTAGAATTGTTGGTCTCCATGCAGACTCTTGGCAACGCGGCCGTGGAATTTCTCCAGCTCTTTCGTCGCTGTTTCCGGGTCAATGTACATGCCCACGGCCAGGATCCGCTCGTCGGTCCAACCCATGCGGCGCACCACGGGTCCAACGCCAACCAGCAAGTCGCCATTGGCCAAATTGGGTGGGAACGTGATGCGCGAGTAGATCTCCTTCAGCGGGCCGTAGGTCATCCTCGACTCGAGGATGGGGATGTCCGCCATGCCGAACGAGTTGCGCTCGCTGTTCCCGCCCTGTTCATTGTCCAGCACGTTGTGTGTCATGACGGGGGTCAAGCGGCCTCCAACCTCCACGAACTCGCCACTCTCTAGCGAGCTCGTCTGCTGGGCCAACAAGTTGCTGGCACTGGCGTCGTGGTCACCGCCATCGTCTCCCAAGTCCGGGATGGGCAGGTACGTGGGTCGCGCGCGTCGCTCGGCCTTGTTGTCCGCGGGCGCCTGCTCCACGCTGGCGTGGAAGACGTCGCAGAAGACGTCGATCCACTGGTGCCGCTCCCGCTCCGTGGCCGCGGCCAGCGTGAGCTT